>JARHVA010005001.1:1187500-1330000 GCA_037957365.1 Torreya grandis
AATAACTTCGTGGTATGACTCACTAACTTTCCATAGATTCTTGTTTAATGGCCTTTCATGATATTTGAGCAATTGAATATTTGTTTTAAGAACTAAATTTGAATAGTGTAGTATCTTCCTATATGTTTTAAATTATTCAAATAACTTTACATTTGATTTTTTGATAGCATATAATTGAATCCAAGTTATAGTGATTACCACAAACCTAGTGGGATAGTCAATGTTTTCTCCATCTATAACTGGGGAAGCCATTTTTTTATTTTCCTCTATACATTGACATAAGTATCTATATTTTATGTCTTCATTGTCCTCATCAACAATAACTACAAAAAAATTCCCTGTATCACTTTTAAATCAATTTTTAATGACATTGTTAAGATAGATAATGAGAATAAATAATACATAATGATTAATCTTCTACTTCACTAGATTAGATACATGGACAAAATAATGTGATGATGTCATATCTATAATTTTTAATGCTGGTAGAACATGATATGTGGTGATTGGAATTAGAGGTTTGTACCTTTGGTGATCCACCCACTCCTGTGACTCACATTCATTCCAAGAAAATCCCATGCATGTAGAATAAAAACATACCAAGTGTCTCATATTAATAGTCCAAGAACCTATATTTGAAACAAGAAATGAATGGAACTAACTTGATCCTATTTTGGTCATCCTCATACTTTTCCACGTTTTCTTCCTTCACCAACTAAAAATATTTATGAACAATATAATTTTATTTAACACCATGGACCATTTTATCATTACACCATTCAACAATGGTTTTTTCATCAATAAAAATAACACCATCTTCAAACTTCAACTTCTCTCTTGCAACATTTATTTTTACATAGGATCCAACAATACCATGCTCTCATTCTCCATGGCCAACCTCAATAAAACTCCAATTATGTTCCACGCCAGTGGAAATGTGCCTCCTACTCAACCAATAAAACATCCATGCATTCTTGAATTGTAATGTGTAATTATCTGACTAAATGTAATATTGATTGAAATTAATGTTCCTCTCAGTCGAATTTTCTTATAAAATTTGAAAATAACCTTGTACATACTCTATATAATGTGATCAATCATCACTGATATACAAATGGAACTCCCTTAATATTTTTTGATATTTATCTGTACTACCACATGCATGCATGAATTATATATGCTTGACTATGGAAACATGTAATAAGTTATAATATCATGACTAAATATTTGTGGTTTGAATGTGTAATTCTAATCAAATCTAACTACTAGAACAATATAACTAAGTATGAATATGTCCTTGATTAACTTGAAATATTCATCCAACAATCTATCCCTATGTGTGCCTTACATACTCATTAAAAATTTACTCCCTGAATTTGACCATAAATCTTTAAACAAGTATATGTTTTGTAACAAGCTTACACCTTTTACATTCTTTGCCATTTTTTACTTGATAAGTCATAGATTGTATTTGCTCAAATCAACTAATTCATGTCCAATTGCACTTGTGCTCTCCTTATGCATAATTTTTTTTAATTTTGTCAATTCAACACAAATGCTATAATTTCCATCTAAATATGCTTTGTTATAACATAATTGTCCATCTAGTCTTTCACAAAAAAAATGATTGGAAAAAATTTCCTAGTTGATTTTAGTGGAACTTCTAAGACACTCTTGAATTTTTTTTTAAGTATATAAATTACAACATATATGGTGAAAAACATCATAGTGCATTGAAAATTTAACATGTTGCCTACAACAAGTTGTGTGTGTGTAATTTATTTTTACATAAAAGGGTTTGGCCATATCAAAATATCTTTGACTAATATAATTTTGTGGATGTTTTTCCAAATACTTAGAGTACAATTGTGTTTGAGTCATATACAAGAAATGTTTTAGACATTGTTCACAATTATGAGAACCAACTCTTCTTTTCACTACATCTCTTATATTGGGTGAAACTATTATATTGTCTTTCTAGAATTTTACAAGTAAATATTTTAAAGCATTATCTATAGCCTTTCCCTTTGATGTAAATCTACCATATAAATCCCCTTGATCATTATATTTTCATAATTAAGCCTTTAGCTTATTCCAATTGCTTTAATTATTTTTTTCTATTTATATTTAGTGTTCAGCTAGTTTTTTAAATCAAACATTTTTCCTTGTTTGATCACTTATTACAAAAGTTGTAATTATACACAAAGAAACATTAAAATATTGTTTGTATGATGTCACACCTATAATATGGTATGTATCATGTAGATTTTAAATAATATCAATATTTTCACCATTCATGTTAGATGTTCTTAGTCCTAGGGTGTAAATTTTAGGTATCATCTTGATAAATTTTATCAATGAAACAAGTAATTGACATTTTTTTACTATCAAAATAGAATTTTCCAAAGAAATTATCATACATTTTTTTAGATAGTATTATTAAATGATAGTTAGACATTTTATTATTCATTGATCTAAAAATATTTTTCATCAAATTCAATTAAGTACTTGCTTTTTCTATGTACAATACTTGGAGGTGCTATTAATGGTGGAATTTATTGAGAGAATGTTTCAAAATCATTATGTTCATGACTAGTTTATTCGTTGCTACTTTCATTATTTAGTATTTCCATGGCATTTTATTCATTTTTAATTTAACCTTATGTGTTTTCATGAAATTTTCATCATTGTTATGGGGTTAATCATCATGTATATATTCATCATCAACTATATATATATATATATATATATATATATATATATATATATATAGAATGTGGACTTGTAACATAATTTGGACTTTGAGGCAAACATTAATTATCATTATTAAATTCATCCTTGTCAATTTCATCATTATTTATGACATTTGGTTCATTAGGGATAGTGTTTGTATCTTGTATTAAGCAAAATGTTTAGATTCACACCTTTTATTTTTCTCAATAAGAACCATCACCTATGACTAGACAAAGAACAATTTTATTCTTTTTGATGGTGGGTAACAAAGAACAATATGATTCTTCATTGTGTAAAGCTCAAAATGATGTAGAGAATGTAAGTGGAGTTAGAATTCTTGAAATACCCTAAAAATAAATGTTGGACAAATATTTTTTTGTTTATTGTTCTAATAACATGTACACATTAAAATGTGTATATATTATAACATGTATGCATTATAACTATTATATATATAGTCATATATCATATTGTTATGATAAATGATTATATTATGTGATTCAATCCTATGTTATATGATTATGTGATGAAATAAAAACTATGCAATATTTTTATGTCATGAAATCATATACAATTAAATCTATATTTTTATTTGTGATACAATTATAGGGTTGATTTAACCATATTTTTCATCCTATACAATCGATTAAGCCATAATTTAGGTTCATGAGGCTAAATTTGGCCAAAATCACATCTCTAATTACACCAATTGACTAATTAGATCAATTCATGACTAATTTAGGTCTAAATCACATCTCTAATTACAACAATTGACTAATTTGATTAATTCATAACTAATTCAGACCCAAATCATGTCATGCTCTTGTTTAGTTAGGATAAAGGGGATCAAATTGGCTCTAATTTCCTTTGTGATTGAATTGGTAGAATATTTTATTTATTTTTTTATGATATCAAGGTCGATTAACTCCCAAATTACATCTTATATAGTAAAAATTAGCTTCATAAAGTTTAATTTCATCTAAATTACATCAAATAATTTTAACCCTAAACCTTAAATCCTAAACCCTAAGCCATAATTTAGGTTTGTAGGGCTCAATATGGCCCAAATCATGTCATTAATTATACCAATAGACTAATTAGATAAATTCATGACATAATAACAACTAATTTAACCCCAAATCATATCTTTCTCTTGTAGTTAAGTTGTGTGAATCTAGGAATTTGACTCAAAATAAGATGGTTAGTATGGTGTTAGTTTCAAAATGAAAACAAAATAAAAGAAACACACTAACTAGCATAACATCTTTAATCCTAGACACTAAGGAGAGCTTAATTAACAAACATGAATAAAACACACAATAAAAATTCAAAAGAAAACTTCTTTTACCTTCCTTGGATGCTCCAAATACTTGTTGTAGTGGCTTGCTTACTTTGTGCTCATGAAGTCCTTGGTAATGGAAGCTTGGCTACCTCCATCTCTCTTTGGCACCTTTGAATTGTGGCGTGGCTTGGCTTGGAATCAATTTGGCATGGTAACACTAATTTTATGAAGCTTTATAATCAATTATGCATTATAAATTCGCATAAGCATGTGTCAAAATTCATGTGGTGAGGCCTCTTATTTATAAATTTTTGAGAATGTCTAGAATCAACCTGAACCATCCATCTTGAGATTCAGATTTGTGGTTGAGGATTAATTCAATTTTTGGAATTAAGTTTATAATTATCCTCATCATGACATTGGAAGAAGGGGAAATTAAGAGGCATGGAGGGCATCATGGAAGGCATTAATGAGGCATGGAGGGCATGAATCTTGATATTTGTGGCATTTATGGCCTAGGGATGTATTCCTAAAAAATGAGGTCACCTGATGATACAGATATTCAATATTCATTTATAAAAACAAGTATTCAACAATTTTCAATGGAATTCTTCATTAGGCTCTAATTTGGTTTAATTATCTTTTAAGCATGTTTAAACACTTTGTGCACAAATTACTCAAATTGATCAGAATGCCTTGTTATTGGTCAAAAATTTGATTGGATTTGAATTGGAAGGTGATGTCAGATGCATTGGATCTATTATCCAATTTAGGAAGTTACTGACAATAAATAACAAAGGCATAAGTTTTGTGCAAGATATTTGATAGGAAAGAGCAATTCAAAGCACCTAAGTGCAAAATTAATAGTTTAACTTGAAATGATCTGATTAAATTTAGTTGGCCCATAAATTACATTACCCCATTTAGGGATACCTTAGCCAAAATCAACACTTGAATATGTCAGTTTCACATCATTTAGCATGTTTTAGTATTTTTAGGCCAAATTGTGTATTTTGGGTGGAAATTGGCCAAAACCCTGATTGGAGGTTATTGGTGCCCAGATTTAGGTGTCTTAGTTTTCCCCTATTTGGGAAGATGTTTCAAACTATAGGCAAAGAAATTTATTTTCAAAGAGTGACAAATGGTATATATGCTAAAAAGAAGATGATGATTGAAGAACAAAGCTCCAAATGGTTTTGGTAAGACTATGATGATGCCCCCTTTAGGGTGTGGCCATCACAATTGTTGATGGATGGTCCCTCAAAAAAACAAGAAGAAAGGTGGAATTAACCTATGGTTGAGATTAATCCAAATGAGAAAATGCTTGCATGCATTGATGTAAAAAAGATACTAATTTACCCAAAGGTGGTTATAATTAGGAAAAAGTCAAAAATAATGATTTTTCCATAGGCAATTATAATCATTAAGATGACTTGAATTGGATAAAGATGATGGTGCCCCATTTAGGGATGATTAGCAAGCATAACTCAATATATAACCTAAAATATATATTAAAGTTGAGTGGGTGCAATGTGATGAAATAGATGAATAGAAGAATGAGATTGATCAATAGAAAATGATTTAGTTGTACTTGCCAATGAGGCAATGTAAATTATTATTAGCAATGATACAACTAGAATGGGCCATGGGTTAATTTGATCAAGATGGGTGAAAGGATTTGCCAAGGTGCCAAGGAAAAACTTATATGGCTCTATTGATCGTAGACCTTTATGAAGCTGATTTTTGCTATAGCATGTGATGGTAGGCATCATGATAGAACACCATGAAGACTTGGCTAAAATATTCATAATGATTGACTCCTGATCTAATATTCAAGTGAAAATAATGCACCAATGATAAAAACCATGAGGATAATTTTGATGTATGAATATGGATAAACTCACAAATAATGTGTGCAAGGAATCACCCAATACATACATATAGACTGAGTCAAGGAAATAGTGCTAAAAGCAAACAAATAGTCAAGTGAACAAACAAAAAAAACAATTTGAAGCAAACAAATAGAAATCCTAAAAACAAAAGTAAAAGAAAGCATTCTAACAATGGCAATACCTCATTAAAGTAGATCAAGGATAATTGACTAGGCTTAGATAGGACAAATATTTTTGGAATTTTTGAAATGTTATGAATGTTTTTGGAATTTTGAGGTATCTTAACTTGTTATAGAATGACAAGATACCCACTCACAAAATTATGAGAGTGTTTGGCTTAGGTTGCTCACAAAATATTGAGAATGTATGGAAAGGAAGACTGAGGTGACCTCAAAATAAATTGAGCATGACCCACATAGTCCTAAAATGACCTCAAATCATAGTAATTACATCTACACAAAAGGTGGGGAAAAACCAACTAGGTCCCAATAAGTTCTTAAATCTAACAAATGACTAGTCAAATGAAAATATTTATGGTAAGGTGATGCGATAATGCATGATAAACAAGTGTTTCCCTTAGTTTGACTATAGGTGGTTATAAACATAATTCAACAACATAGGTCAATGATAATAATTTTCCCATAGGTCGTTATAATTAGTAGCAAGACTAGTGAAACATTGATTTGTCCATAGGTGGTTATAATTAGGCTCACATAAACAAACATGGATATAGGATGAAAGATATCTTGCCAGATCAATTGTCACACTACTTTCATAGAATATAATTATAAACATGGATTGGATTTATTGTTGAAACTTGATCAAAATCCTCTCAAAAAAGGTGTGGGAAGAACCAAATGAACCAAGATCAAAATAGGATTGGATAGGATGACTAAAAATAGGCTTTAGTCTATATAGGAATGGAATGATAGGATGGTATAAAATGTTAAGAGGGTTTTTCCCCCAAGTGATGGGGTGAATGGCTAGAATATATAATAAATGGAAAATGGATATGTAATAATGGCAATGGCACATCAATGTGAAATCGTATGGTACATGTTTTTGGTCTAGGCGTGGTTTTTGATTCTATTGTTCTTGTTGATGGGGAGATGCACATCCTAATCAATAAATGATACAAAAAAAAATACTTAATCATGTTAATTATTATCCCACACCTCATCTAAATAGTTAATCTATCAAAAATGGCTTACAAATTTGGTTGTCAAAAATTCTTTTGTGATCTTCATTAGTCATTAATTCTGATTCCTTCAAATGTCGAGTCAAGGTATCTTTGTAACCTCTACAAAGGAAAGTGCGACCATGGATGGTAAATAAGGAAAAATAATGGATGGTAAGATTGACTGTGAAATGAAATGGAAAATGTTAATGGAAAGGGTAATGGTGGGGAAAAAAATGAAGATTAGGACTTTCAGTCACACATAATGTTGTTGATGTTGGATTCGACATATTTTTGGTTGTGGTAGGGCCAAAGACTTGTTCTATTGATATGATCACTATATTTTTATATTTTTTGGGTCTAAGAGTAGCTACCATCTGATTAGGATATAGATAGGAAGTTATTTTGATTTTATCTTTGATTTTGTCTTCATCATGTAGTGAAGAAATTTTGTGCTCAGCTATTGGTGCCTCAATGAGGTTTTCACCAATGAATTTTTCTTCATTGTCCCATAGCACCTTAGAGAAGGTTTCACTACGGAATGTTGAATTTTGACTTTGATTTTATTCTAGTACTCGTAAAAAAATTTCACTAGAAGATGTTGAGTTCTAACTTTGATTGTCCCCTAGTGTCTTCAAAATGGTTTCACTAGGAGAGTGTTCTTCTATTATATGAATGTGGTCTTGGCCTTCTTTCTCTTCTTCAACTACTATGTCACCATGGATGTAGTTAAATAAAGTGTGATTCCATCAATCCTAATCAACATTTATGGGAGATGGAATGTCAATGATATGGTTATTTTGATTGATGGTAATGGCTTGTGGAATGGTAATGGAATGGGGAGAGGTTGCATAATCCTCATAGAAGATACTAGGATAAATTGTGTCAAAGCTAAATTAATCATCCTAAAAAATTATAGAAGGATCATAAATGTATTCAAACTAATCTACAAGGAATGCATAACCAATATTGTAACAATCATGAACATATTCTTCTTCTAAATCTGATTCTAACTCAAGGGACTCTGAATTTGACATTGAGACTAATGTTGATTTAGATTCTAATGCTAAATTTGATGTTGGTTCAAGAGTAGAACTTGAGTCTAACTTTGATTCTTCATCTGATAGGTACTCTATTATAATGATGTCTTGTTGAATGTTTAGTATTAGGTGAGTAACAACCAGTAATGGCATGATGGGCTCTACTAAGACTAGTTTATCAAAGTGAGACTTCTTTAAGATGGGAAAAATGTCAAGAGACAAATCGTTAGAGATTGGATTGTCAATAAGAGGCTATTGAAAAATAGGCACATGGTCAAGGTAATGATTTTCCCAAAGCTAGTTATAATCATTAAGAAGTGACTCAACAAAGACTAGCTTGTTAGTGTGATACTCTTCGATAACTAGTATAGGATCAATAGGAAATTCATCATATTTTGAATTATCACAAATGGTTGATTCAATAAAATCATCTCAAATTAGTTGGTTGTCTGGGCTTTGGTTTCTAATGAGTTAGAAAATACTAGTTTTGAACACATCTTGGTCTTGAAAAGATTAGATTAGTTGAGGTTTGGATGGGGGCATGATTTCTCACATGAGATAAAGGATAAAGTCCTAATATGCTAATGATAAGGCAGCGTAGAAAATAATTTCTCACATAAGACAAAGGACTAGGTCTTAAAATGATGAAGGGGATTTTTGGAGCTTGATTTTTTAGACAAGCTAAAGGATGAGGTCCTGGTATAGAAATGGTTGGGTATTGTGGAGCTTGGTTTCTCACATAGGCCAAAGCATCCAAGTCTTCCTCATAAACCATATCATACTAGTCATGAGTTGGCTTATAAGTTGGTTCTTGACTGTGTTCCATGTACTGATTATTACAAAGAGGGCATTGATTTATATCCCAAACAATATTATCTAGTTGGGTCTTCAATGTCTACCTCACAAGCCTCTTCATACCAATCCAAGTCTCGATTTGGATTTTGTGGATTTTGATTATGTTCCTCATATGGAATATTATAGGGAGAATAATAAAACTCCTTATAAAATCTTTCTTTATAAGGGTTCCTAGTGGGATTTTGTGTGGCCATTATATCATAAGTTGGATTTTACATGACTCCACCATAAGTGTAGTGAGACATATTTATGTAAATGATGAAAGCTATGAAAAAATGGTGTAGAGTTCTACAAACTCTGAAAAATGATCCAAATGACAAATGGTTCAAACTTGGTCCAACTTGGTTGAATGAATGGAGCTGTATATCCAATATGGTCTGAAAGTGGAGTTGTATCTCTAAAATTATTGGTGCTAAGACTTGGTATAAAATATCCTAACATCAAATTTCTAATGTCAAATGTCATACACACAAAAGGTTAAGCATCTAAATAAAAACCAACATGTCAAAGGTCTAGGTCAAGGTGTTCCAAATAAAGTCTAAACTAGGAAAGGGAAAATTTGAGTTACTAGGTCTTTTGTCCAAATGTAGAGTCAAAATCTAGGATCAAAAAAATAGGGATACACTAGGACTTTTGGCCAAATAGGGTCAAAATATAGACTTAAAATAAAGGTTGATGTGATTTGATTTAATCTAACAATTTTGGAAACAACTTTGACATAGACCCAACACATGAAATCAAACATAAACATGACTAGCTAGTATAAGGCATAAGACAAAAAGCTCTTTGAACAAATACTATGTTTTCCCAAATAAAGGCACAAACAATGATGAAGATAGGTGATGAACAAACAAACCATCAATAGTTTTTAATTTTGGGTAATTGATTAACCGAATTAATGCAACCCAAAAGAGAAAGATCTATGTATCAACCCCATGAATTAAGACCTAAAAAAAATCAATCAATGTTTGAGTCCAAAATTGACAAAGCTAATTGAAAACTCAATGTTGAAAATTAGGATTTGACCAAACAATCTAGACAAGATTAGATAACATGATGGCACAATACAAAGGTCTAAATGTTATACATGACATGGTTTGAAACAATTATTTTTAGTGCAAGGTAAACTAGTCTTGAAATAAATTGAGCATCCTAACGACGTAAACATGCTCAAATGATGTGATCTATGTTATGCTTCAAAAGACTCAAAGTCACAAATGGTTTGACATGATTTGGGTAGCATAACACTACCCTCCTCAACTCAAATACATTGTTTTGACATGGCTTATCAATAAACAAACAAGTTTTAGTCTCAAAACATACCAAACAAAAATGACCAAAATACACTAAGTATAATCATCCAAATCCTAGAAAGGGTATGGAAATGTGGGGTTGAATAAACTAGCAAGCTTTCAAACATTTTTAGGGGAATCAATTGCACAATGACTTTCACATCAAATGATGCAAACTACAAGCATGGAAATGGGTGACTATAACATTGGCTAGATATAAAAAGGTCTAGTCCTTTTTATAACCACTACATCCTATTGTTTGTTCAGTGTAGTGCAATGTCTAAATCTAGATACATCCCATGTGAAACTTCAAAGGAGTAAGTGAAGTCAATGTGAGGAGGTGAAACCCCAAGTCAAAGCTTCCCTAAATAACTCACGGGAGGTAATGATGTCCCTCTCACAAGCCAAGTTTACATGAAATTAAAAAAAGCATGAAAATAGAAAGACTTTAGGGTCATTTTTAAGGTCACCCAAACTTTGTCAAGTTTTTGGGGAGTGATTTAGATGACTTTCTTTCTAAGCCTTAGACTAGGTTACTTGTAATATGAATAATGCTTTTGATTCCAAGGGTTCCCTAAAGAGGACAAATGGAAGAGCATACATGCAACACCCCTCTTTTTCCAAACAAAGATTTAACTTAAACAACTAAGTAAATACAAAAAATTGGAAAGGTGAGTTTATTTTTAAGCCAAAATGAAAAATGAGGTGGTGTTTATTTTACCCCTTGGTCTTAGTTGTAACTTTGAAAACATTCATCATAAACATCTAAATTTTTTGTTAAACACCCAGAAAAGGTTCCTAATTAATTTTAAAGCATGAAAAAGGTGATATAAAACATGTTTTTAGAAAATGTCAAGATTGGTCCTATAACAAAAATGTTAGCATGTCCTATAGCCTTGAATCTATTTTGGGTTTGAAACAAAGAACTTTAGAAAAAGAGATCTCGAGTTTATGTTTTAATAAAAACACATTAATTGATGTTAGTTATATAACTGACTATGGTTACGTTTATTAACTAATGATGGTTATCTAACCAACATCAGTTATACCAATGTGACTGATGATAGCTATCTAGCTGATGTCAATTTTACTAACCAATGTCAGTTACCGTGTAAACTTGTGGCAAATAAAAATAGCAAAACAAAGGTAAAAAATTAATTTGTAAGAGTTTTAATGATCCAAATGAAGATTTTAAAGATAAAAAGGTATCTTCTTCATGTGTGGGATGCATCTAGTCCCACTAGCTATGCCATATGTGAATCTAGGAGTTTGACTCAAGAGAGGATGGTTAGTATGGTGTTAGTTTTAAAATGAAAATAAAATGAAAGAAACATACTAACTAGCATAACATATTTAGGCCTAGACACTAGGGAGAGCTTAATTAAAAAATATGAATAAAACACAACTAAAATGCAAAAGAAACCTTCTTTTACCTTCCTTGGATGCTCCAAAATGCTTGTTGTAGTGGCTTACTTAGTTTGTGCTCATGAAGTCCTTGGCAATGGAAGCTTAGCTACCTTCGTCTCTCCTTGGCACCTTTAGATTGTGGCATGGCTTGGATTGGAATCAATTTGGCATGGTAACAATAATTTCATGAAGCTTTGTAATCAATTTTGCATTATAACTTTGCATAATCATGTGTTAAAATTCATGTGGTGAGGCCTCCTATTTATAGATTTTTGAGAATGTCTAAAATCAACATGAACTATCTATCCTAAGATTGAGATGTGTGGCTGAGGATTAATTAAATTTATGGAATTAATTTTATAATTATCCTCATCATGACATTGGAAGAAGGGGGAATTAAGAGGCATGGAGGGCATCATGGAAGGCATTGATGAAGCACAGAGGGAATGAATCCTAATATTTGTGGCATTTATGGCCTAGGGATGTCTTCTCAAGAAATGAGGTCACCTGATGATGCATATATTCAATATTCATTTCTAAAAACATATATTAAATAAATTTCCATGAAATTCTTAATTAGGCTCTAATTTGGTTTAATTAGCTCTTAAGCATATTTAAGCACTTTGTGCACAAATTACTCAAATTGATCAGAATGCCTTATTATTGGTCTAAAATTTGATTAGATTTGAATTGTAAGGTGATATTAGATGCATTGGATTTTTTATCCATTTTAAGAAGTTACTTATAATAAATAACAAAGGCATAAGTCTTGTGTAAGAGATTTGATAGGAAAGAGTGATCCAGAGCACCTAAGTGCAAAATTGACATTTTAACTTGAAATGATCTGATCAAAATTGGCACCTAAGTACACTATTTACTTTATATTTTTATGATATTAGGGTCGATTGACCCCCAAGTTATGTCCCATATAGTCAAAATTAAGTTCATGGGGTTAAATTTCATCCAACTTTCATCGACTAGTTGTAACACTAAACCTTAAATCATAACCCATAATTTAGGTCCACAAGGGTTAATTTGGCCCAAACCAAGTCTATAATTACACCAATTGGATAATTATGTCAATTCATGACCAAATCAAAGCTAATTTATCCCCAAATCACATCTTGATTTTGTAATTAGGTTGAAGGGCTTCAAATTGGCCTCCATTACCTCCTTTATTGAATGAATAAACTATTTGGTTAATTATATGATGACATTAGGGTCAATTTTAATGAAAATAACATCATATAAAATTCAAACTACATTTGAATGTGGCTCATTTTTTTTCTAGAATCATGTCATTGATTGCACCATTTGATTGATTTGCTCAATATATGATGAAATTAAATCCAATTTAGTCTCAAATCACATTTTATAGTTGTAATTATGTTCAAGGGGATCTTGTTGACCCTAATTGCCTCCATAATTAAACCAATCAACTATTTAGCTCATTACATGATGACATTAGAATTTATTGAGCCTCAAACCATGTCTTATGCATGTCAAACTTGAATATTTCATTGAACCAAACAATTCCTTGCTTCATTCTATAGTGGAATTGGAGCAAATTAAGGCCCAAATTACATTTTATAGTCACAATTTGGTTGAACGGGCTCAAATTACCCCCAATTGCATTTAAATTGAACTAATGGACTATTTGGTTTATTTTTATATGATATTTGGGTTAAAATCCCTAAATTACATTATTTATAGTCAAAATTAGGTTCATGAGGCTCTATTTTGCTCAAATTGCATCAATAGTTGCACCAATTCATTCATTCACTACATATGTCAGGAAATGTAAGCTAATTTAGTCCCAAATCACATCCTATAGTTTTAGTTACATGCAAAGGGACCAAATTGGCCCTAATTACCTCCAACATTGAAACACTTGAATCTTTCAGTCATTTTAAATGAAACTATGCCTCTTTGAACTATAAATCATATTCTATATAGTCAAAATTATGTTCATGGGTGTAAATGCACAAAAATTTCATCAGTATATCAATATGGCTTTTTCATGGTAGTGTATATATTAACACACTATGTTATGTTTAAATTAAAAAAACTAAGCCTTTTGGCTTGAAAATCACTTAGATTCCTGAGTCAAAGGCTTGGACCTATCAACACATAGCTAAATCTAAGATATTTGAAAAAAATAAAATTCAACTTCCATCACCAAATACACCATGAATTTAAATGAGTTAGTTCATGAAATTATTACCATGATGATGAGCACACTCTCCTCTTTCTAAATATATGATTTTTTTAATTTTTAAGACTATTTTAAGGTTTATATCTATGTTTATTTCTAACTATGGATTTTTAGGCCACCACATGATAAAAATATACATGCCTATATATATTTAAGTATTTTTTTTATGTTGATCCAAATGGAAAAAACATTATTTTGTCAAAAACCAAGCCTAATTCTATACACATTCATTAAAAAAAATATTTTTCATTTTTTGAGGTAGTTATGGAGGTTGTATGGCCATTATCCATTTTTTTGTCAGTTTTGAGGATGTATTTACTTGTAAAATTAATAAAAAAAACATAATCATTAAAATTTGAAAATAAAATATAGGTCACAAACTAGATGAGCCAAGGGGGTGATTAAAGTGTCAACAAGTCCAACTCAAGATAATATTTCTATCCCTATACTTTTTAATATATTTACTTAATGTATTAGATATTTCTTGTTTATTTGTTGATGAATGCATTGGTAACCCTATTTAGGATTATCTATACTGAATAATATGGTGTAGACATAAGATTTATTAAAGTCTCCATAAATCACTCTATGTTGCATAGAACCCAATTTTTTACCATTTCACTCTACCCATTTAAAACCCATCCTATATTTTAGTTTATAACTTGTAAAACCATTTTATTTACACCATTTACCTTTATTGAGGTTTGGTGAGAACTACATCCTAATGTCATAGGTTTAGGATTTATAACTCTTTCCTATTGACACTTGTGTTATATTTAACCTTATGCTATATTTATGGAATAAATTTGGTCCTTACTTGATATTCCAAGCATTGTAGGCTCTATTCAATTGACCTTATTCAATAATAATGTATTGAGATAAAGAAGATAGTTGTAGGTCATCCTATCCTATGCATACATTATGGTGAACCTAACATGAATATTATCCCAAGTTTGGTTAGATTAGTTTTAAGTTTTTTCTTTTAAAAACATTCTAAACCATCAAATTAACTATATAGGCTAGGCTGATATGGGTTTCTTCTTATCTATGAATGGTATCATCTAATATAATACTATTCTATGTTTGTTTAGATTATATCAACTAGACTAATACAATTTTATGTATGTTTAAAACTATGTTAACTAGACTAATATAATTATGTGTGTCTAATTTTAGTTTTGTCAATTTCGATTGTATCTACTAGTTTGATATAATTCTATTTGCTTGTTTAATTTTAGTACATTCTTCAAATTTTAATCTTTATTTTTATTTTGTTTTGCCTATAAAATTTGATCTATAATTTTTAAAATTATATATGATCTATCATTCTGTTCCAAAAATAATATATTTTACCGACACCATGTTTTGAGGGTTATTACCCTATTACTCAATCCATTATACAAAATTATGTATAGAATTATAATTTCCACATACCTTATGGTATATTGTAAATGCCTAGAGATTCCATAGTTTGAGCCATATGAATCCAATCATTCATTTTATTTTTTAGTACATTGGTAATTAGATATCCCTATGAAGTTACTCTCAATGTACATCAAATATAGGGTAGTGAAATTCTAGATATGGTTGAATCCTCTTTAATGTCTTTACTATTTAAAAAATAAGACTAGTATATCTAAGAGCCTACAAACTAATTAATTATTTTTTATTACATCTCCCTATCTTGATTTTTGTGAATTAGTTATCTATATTTCAATTTACTTATCTTATAGACTGTATTGTCTAGCCTAATAGAAATTTATGGTAGTTTTTTGAATTGCATCAACCATTCTAATATAGTTTTCTTATAAATTATGTTGGCCATCCTCATATGATTCTCTGTGTTCTTATTACTGTATTGGATAATCCAATATGATATTCAATCTTAAATAAAACTACATCGATCAATTTATCTAGTTTATCCCTTACATCATCCAACTCAATATAATTATTTTACCTAATCCATGCATTTTCACCAAACTACATTGATTAACTTGATACAGTCTATTTTAGTACTAAACTACATTAACCAACACAATACATTTTTTACAAACCCAAAAACTTACTATATCAACCTACCCAATATTTTTAGTTTCCTATGACCAACTCTTCTATCACACATTATAATTAAAACCTATTCATCATCATGATGCAATTTATTAATATTTTCCTTGAAAGTCACAACCTATTCAAATTTTACATGGTTTGTTCATTTATACCCCCTTTGTCCATAATTAAATACCATGCTTCATAGTTCAACATGGTTGAAATCAACCAAACCAACAATCTAGAGGACCCCACCTAGCTAATTAAGAACCTTGATAACAATATTGTCTACACTCCAAACAAGAGTGGTAGTCCTAATAAGATTCCTTCATCTAATATTATAGTTGGGGAAACCAACACAGATATTAGGAATTTCCACCCCAAGCCTAGTATTGAAATCCCCCATCTTCCAAACCTACTCTAACTAATTCCAATCAAAATCCACCTCTACATCCATCACAATTTATTGCATAAATAGTTTATCAATTACCCCATATACAAGCTTATAATAGTAATCAAATAATCCATATGCAAAATCATAATTTTTAAATGGATAAACAACCCCATAAAATCATTATGAACCAAGTAAATAATAATTATATCCACTTCCTCTTAGATATTCCAATGGAAATATCATTCCTCATGCACCAATTCATAAAAATATGCTTCAAAACCTTCAAAACCAGACTTTAGCTCCTTTCATTGTGTCCATAGATATTGAAAACATTTATCCAAATAGAACATATGATGGGACTAAGGAACCTTAATTACATATTAAAACCTTTGGAAAAATATATAAGGAATGGGTTCAAATTAACATTTATATTACCACCAATATTTTAGCCAAAACTTTTGTTGGTGATGCACTATAATAGTACAACAAACTTCCCCACATTCCATTACACAAATAGAAGATTTATTCAATGCTATAGTTAAGGAAATATAACATGATGAACTTCCTCAAGATAGACTTAGCAACTTGATTAGTGTTAAGCAACTTCCTAATGAATCTACCCACACTTTCATTAAATGATGGAACCATTTATCACATAAAGTAGATCATAACATGAGTGGTAATAACATTTTCAAAATCTTTGTTACCACTCTTAAAACCCCTCTTCAATTAAAGGTTCAAATATTTTCTCCCCAAACCTTAGAAGAGTCTTTTGACCAAGCATAGTAGTAATAATTCCTTATGGCTCAATTTAAACCTTCATAAGATGTAAAAATTGAGTCTTTCCAAACTAAAACCAATATATCATTGCTTATTCTAAAAAAAACCCTCCCAAACCCAAAACTAGAGTATCCAAAATAAATAACAAACTTACCTCTAGCCCTTTATTTAATATCTAGTAAATTAAAAAGTTGTATCTACATCCAAACCATTCATCTATATTACTACTCATTCACCATGGTATGATCCTAACAAGGTTCCACACCAATATTGGTCATTCTCAAGAGACATGTCATGGACTATTAAAAAATTCAATAAATACCATCTTGGGGGAATTATTTTATCATGATTCTATAATAAAAGAGTGCCATAAAAAATACATTATAACCTCTAAAATTTTTACATAAAATTCCAAATCTACCAACAAGAAACATCAAAAATCATCTAAACTAATGGATACCAATACACAACATTTTAATGAATATGTATATCCTATTGATTATGACTATGATTAATATTGTAATAAATCCAACTTAATGAATACAATATAGTTTAAATACCATCATATATCTATTAAAAAATATCATGTCACCAAACCTAACAATCCTTCTCTTCAAGACCAACTTCTTAAGGATACTACTACCGTAACTACATCATCTTCCAATTTTCCTAATAGTGATGAGCCTAATCCATCATCAGAGCCAAAATATAGTAAATTAAACCCTCCTAAAATCATCACTAGTAATCAAACTATACATAGTTATGGATCCAATTCTACATCACATATGAATTTTTTGGATTACCTTGATTCCATGCCTGTAAAACTTCCTTTAATGAAACTAATGATAACATCACCATATCAACATAAGTTACTCATGAAATAATTAAAATAATTTGAATAATCCCCATTTAGTTAATCTAAACCACCTACCCATCCTTCTAAATGTCCAAAAACCTATGGAAGTTCATGATACCAAAACCATTTCTCATCCTCATCCCTTTAAAAAACTCTCCATAGCATTTCATAAAGAAGAAGTGAATAATGATAAAAACCTTTTTTGATCTAATTACCCAACACTTTTTATTAATATTATGATAAAAAAAAATTTAATAATAAAGGTCTTGGTGGATAAATATGCATGAACTAACATTACTTCCCTTTGGGTACTCCAATCACTTGGATATTCCAAAGATGAGCTTAATCAAACTTGACTTACCCAAAATGGATTTTACAAAACCAATGAAAATATTATTGGTTGAATTAGTATCCATTTCACTATAGGAACCCATAAAAATACACAATAAGTTGATTATTTTAGATATTATATTCTCTTATAATTCACTTTTAATCCATTCTTAAACTTGACTAGCAGTTGATTCACAATCGAATATACTTCTCTTGATCAAAATGAATAAGGAGATTTACCATATACATGTACCTTATACTTCATTTAAATGCCAACCTAAAGATGTAGACTTGATAGGATGACTTCACTATATATGCACACTCAATCTTCTAATTTGATCTACTAATTATTATCTAAGATATTGAAGTCATGTAGTAAATGAAATGTTGGAAATTAAACATGAACATAATACTTAGAACTAAATGTTTACACGTTGGAAGCTTCCTTCAAAAAATCTAAGCAATAATGTGAATCATATAATTCAGAAATAAAACACACAATGCATAAAGAAATCAAATAACATGCTTAATTATTTAAATGGGTTAGATTGTTGTTGTAGATCTCTAAATGGGGGCCTTCATCCTTCTGACTCTAACTTCAATCCTTCCTCTACCAACACTTAATTGAACTCAAAAATGCTTGTTCATATTAAAAAAAAATGCAACAATGAATTGCTACCAAAAATTACAATAACAATTGCTTGACAAAATATACTTCTGATAATCTCTAATCAACATCTACTATATCTCAACTCTATTGTTACACACACACACATACCGTAGAGGAGATTGTTTTATATAAAACAATGTATATTCTAATCTAAGAAACATTCAACCTAGGATAATTAATATTATCTCTTTTTGCTAAAGTTGTCTTTCATTTGCATTCTATGACATTACTATAGGATAAACAAAGTTGTTTCATTATTTAACTGATTCTTTATTAAACTCCATCAAGGTTATAGTTTTTTCTACAAGTTGGTTGAAAGAGGAATTAAAATATTTTCATTCATGGATTTGGTCACGTAGTGGCTACATGATAGTTCGTGTAATGAGATTCATTTACTGCAAGAAATTTTGTGTGATATACCTATTTCTCAAAAACATCCTTAAAACACATTATAGAAAAATCATCCTAAAGTAATATATACTTAAAATATATTTAATTCCAATACATAATTCTAACTATTCAAAGAGTATAGAAACATAATGTTATTTACAAGATTATGAAAACTTTGAAGAAGGAAACTTATGGGAAAGAATGGAAAATACAAAGGATAAGTGTAATAGATGAGGACAAGAACATGACATTTCTAGGGCTCATCACACCCCTAAACTTAATATCTTGCTCAACCTCAAACAACAAACTTATTCATTCCCAATCGACAAATAACTCTAAAATCCATGGGATCTATAGCACCATAGGCAAGGTGAGCATAAAATCCATGCCTCTATTCAAACTATTACCAAATTTTGATCTCCCTAGCTTCATCTAATGGGTATTTATCTTACCAATCTAGAACAAGATACTAGATTAAAGGGGGCTGGAATTTGAGGTTCAACAATTGAGATCCCATTTCACTTGCAAGTAGAATATATCTTATGATCTTGTTAAATATTGCCTTTAAGTTAAAATGAAATATATACATTTCTCTTTCTTAGTGTGGTATTGAGATTATTCCATCATTCAATGTAGGATTCTCTTGTAGTAGGACCAATAGAAGTAAAAATCTTGGGTTTCATGATAATTATTAGTAAACTAGTCTTTGACTTCCTTCTTTGACATGATATTATCCTATTCTGTCAATACAACATCAGGTGCCATTGACTCTCTTTTGAAGAGCAACTAGCTTTCATTTTATTTTTTCCTATATTTATCTACTTCTCTTCATCTTCTTTGCTCATTCAATAGATATGATGAAAATGCCTTTAGTTGGACATCTCCAACATATAGATTAGGGTTCCATTCCCTATCATAAGGGATAACATAGTTTTGAAGATAGAACCTGCACAATTGTGCTTGTTATTCTCATGAGTTTTTTTTATATATTTAAAATAAGGAAAGGGGATTAATAAATTCACAAAGCATATCACAATAAGTTCTCATAAACTTAAACTTATGTGATTTATCCTCAAGATAGACTAAATATACTCTTGTAAAATGCCTGTAATAAAGGAACTCTTGGGTAAGACCAACCATATCTTAAATTTTTTGATTCACTTTAGATATTATTTCTTCCTTCAACCTATTCTCTTCTTTCAATTTCTTATTTTATTTTGTTAATGACTTCAGACTTTCAAACTGACTATCCATCCAATTCATCAATTTAGAAGATATTGCAAATGAGGAATGATACCTAACTTCTTGGTTAGTTGTAGGTTATTCCTATTGATTTACCTCTAAAAATTGTTGTGAAATAATTATTGTAATATGGTATTTGACAGAGGGCTATAACTGAAAAGTTGTTGTGGTAAGTGCATCCAGTCCTCCTCCAAACTGATCTTGTAGCTTTTTTCTTAGTCACTAAATTTATTGTAGGGATTTCTCTAGAGTGGTAAATTCCACTTTTATATTAGGTTACTCTATTTGTTCCACTTCCTCCTACATTGGTTCCTCATACAACTCTTCAAGACTATGCTCTACTTGTTTTGCTTCTTGATTGTATTCTAGAGAACATTCTCCCTTATTTGTTTCAACCTCTAGAGATTCATCACTGTTAGCAGTCTATTTTTTTGTAGATTCTTCATTAATTTCAATAATAGAAGAACATTTAGTTCTCATTTTTCTTCTAAATCTATGGGATCTATGAGGAGTAGAGGTTATCTTGGTCTTTTGTGAAGAAGGTGGAAGTTCCTCCTCAGACTCCTCTGAATCAAGATAGAGAATGAGTTTCTTACTTTTTACTCTAGATTACCTAGTTATGGAAGTCCTTTCTTCAATATTTACTATTGGTTCTTATGTGTCTATAGGAAGGTCTCCATATGTAGGTTCTTATGGAGCTATAAGGTCTCCTTCTATAGGTTATTTTGGATTTGTAAGAAGGCTTTCTACTACAAGTTCTTGTGGAGTTGTAGGAAGGGATTCTTCTGATCTCTATTCTTTTACCTCTAATTCCTCTTCTATTTCATTTCCTTCTTTATCACTTTCTACATTTCTTATTACTTGTGAAAATTCTTCCCAACCTATGTTGGGTCTAGTCTTTTGTAAACAGTCTTAAACAATCAACTGGATTCAAAAATGATGGGAAAGAGCTTTGGAATTACCTCTTTGAAATGCCTACACCATTTTTGTGATCATGTGGAGTCATAAGTTATAGATGTTTATCTCTATGTTGTGTTGTAAATGATTCATGAATTTGAAGTGAATGCCATGGAACATGAAATACCTCCATTCACAAGTGAAATATTGGTAGATGAACTCAACAACTTTGGCCCATCTTCCTGATAAAGATAACCATGCAATACCCTACTTTGAAGTTTCTAGGATTTCATTTTCTCTAATGAATTTTTGCCTCTCTACTTTGGCATCAAAATTTTCTTTCCATGCCTCCCCTATTTGTGTAAATCTTATTACTCTACTAATGATGGTTTCTATCATCTTTATATCCATTCCTCTTACTATTACCAACTTTTTATGGAATGAGCCACTAAATTATTCTACAATTCCTTGATCTAAGGCCTGTATCCTCTCAAAATATTCTGCCCATCCTACATTCTATAATAAGGCCAGGATGGTCAGGCTATTGGTTAAAGTAGTGATATCAAGCAGTTCATGTTTAAACAAGTCCCTTCTTATATTATGAGATGAAATTTGATTTGTAGGTCTGTGTTCTTACAACAAGGGTTTTGTGGCTTTGGCAAAATGTTTGTGATTTTTGCTTTGGAAGTGAAATAATCCATTTTAATTATGAAAAATCTCCCCCTTAAATTAAATTATCACTTGTCCTCAAGGGATGAATCTGACATGCAAAAATAGCTCATAGAAATAGCAAAGGGTGGAGGTAGTAGTGCGTTAAAGGTCACATCAATCAACAAAGGAGAAGATATGGTGATTTGGTATGATAAGGATAATATATGGTGATGTGTTAATAGAATTAAGACCCATCATCTTAGTAATAATTAAAAGTTATGAAATGAAATAAATATAAAATAATTACCTTGTTTCTTGTAGGAATACCTTTCACTAATGTGCAAATGATGATTCAAATTGGTGGTCTGGCATGCGTTGTCATTTGATTGGAAGCAAAACACTTTATGATAATGGAATTTAGGATGGAATGATAAGAATACATCCTATAGCAATAAATTTTTCCTATAGAAACAAGGTTTTCATCCTGTAGTAAGAAGTGTTTCCCATAGCAACAAGTTTTTCATCTTGTAGCAAGAAGTGTTTCCTATAAAAACAAGTTTTTCATCTTGCATCAAGAAGGAAAATATATTTTTACTCCAAGAGTATGAATCTACAAGCAAAAACAAATGAAAAAAAAAATATTTATTATATTATTTCCCTTTATCTTTCTTTTTTTCTTTTATTAATGAATGTTAATCAACTAATGACTTGGTTTTTTGAGACAACATTCGTAGCAATACCCGAAGGTCTTCATCGCTAATTTTTTTTTTTTTTTAATTTTTTTAGTCCAAACCCAACTATAATCATAAGAATCTATGAGGTAAGATTTTATTTATCCTAAACCAAGCCATTGTGAATGGATTATTCTTGGTTGTAGGAAGATTTTATTCTTCTTAGAAAATATTAGAGAAGGGTTGATAGAAATACCCTTCAGCTGTAGGAATAGGTTGATTTGCTTCATGAAGAAGAGATGGATGTTGTTCTTCAAAAAATTGGTGAGTGAGAGTTTGCTTAGAAAATGGTTTCTTATATAGATTGAGCCTATGGCCATTGACAAGTAGTCAGAGTTGAACATAGTCAATGGTCATGAGCTTTACAACTCCATTATCAAAAACTTGTTTGATCTCATAAAGCCCAAGCCATCTAGATTACAAATTTCCTTTATGATCCTTATATTTAGAGTAAAAAAGGAGTGCCCAGTCACTAGGTTAGAAATTCTTGGTCTTGATTTTCTTGTCATGCCAACCCACATGTTGTCTTTGTACTATTTCATCATGATGAAGTACTTCTTTTCGTAGTTCATCAAGTGCATTAAATTGCATGATCCTATCTTGTTGAGATCAGGAAAGATCCAATCCCAAATCAAGTTCTCTCCTTAATATTTTATGTTGAAACTCAATGGGTATATTAAGGGTTTTACCATAAAATAATTCATATAGAGTGAAACTAGTTATGATTTTTAAGGTGATTCTATAAGCCTAGACTATTTTTAGAAGATGAGTTGACCAATCTTTTCTATGCAAGTTGATAATCTTAGTGAGTATATTTTTAAATTCTCTATTTGTCACTTTCACCTAACCATTTACTAAGGATGGTAAGGGGTAGACTTTTTGTGTCTAATTTTATATTCTTTTACCAAGGTGGTTGTGAGGTCTAATGTGAACTATGGGCCTTGGTCTATGACTATTTCTCTTGGTACTCCATAGCAGGTGAAGATTTATTCATACAAGAACTCAGATACTTTCTCATCTCAAGCATGGGTTAAGGATTTGATCTTAGTCCATTTTATGACATAATTAGTGTATACTATTATATATTCCTTATTGTTAGATTTAGGATCAATTAGACTTATAAAATCTAGTCCCCATTTATCAAAAGGTTCCAGAACTAGTTATGGTTGTAATGACATTTCATCAGAGCAAGTGGGTTTTACCATATGATAACATTGATCACATCTATGGGTATACATCATGGCATCCTTATGAAAATAAGACTAATAATATCTGATAATGAGTACTTTCATGTTAGTTCATTTGGAAGCAAAATGACCCCCATAGGGTTCATCATGGCAGGCTCTAAGAATGTCATAGGCTTCATCTTCTCAGATACATCTTCTCATAATTAAATTTGGTCTAATGATAAATAGATATCCTACAATCCAAGAATAATGTCTTCTCTTTTGGATCAAATGTTATTTTTCCCTAAGTGAGAAATGTTGTGGTAGTGATCCTATAGCAAGATAGTTAGTAATATCTATGAACCAAGGAGATTGAATTATTATAATAAATAAATATTCATTAGGAAAAGGATCATCTATAATAGGACTATATTCATAATTTTACAATCAAAATAGAAAATATACTACTACATTATCCTTAACTAGTCTATCCATAATGGTAATATCAAACTCCTACACTAAAAGTAACCATCAAATTATCCTACTTATTATAGCAGGTTTGTTTAGTAAATACCTGATTGCTACATGATCTACATGGATGAATAATTGGTAACCTTTAATGTAGTGTCAATTTTTTTTTATTGTCATATACTATGATAATAAATTATTTGTCTATTCTAGTGTAGCTAACTTCATCCCCTTAAGGATTCTTGTTGATAAAATAGATTGCATAATTTAGAGATTCATCTTTTTAGCCAAGGATAGATCCTAAAGTGGTATCAAATGCATCTATGTGGATGTGAAAAGGGTTCTTCCAATTAGGCCCTCTCAAAATAGGATTTGTTATGAGAAAGTCTTTGATTTGCTAAAATGAAGTTTGAAAATTATTAATCCATGTGAATTAAACATCCTTAGTAATCAATCCAAATAATGGGGTGGAAATTTTACTAAAATATTTGATGAATCATCTATAATAAC
This sequence comes from Torreya grandis, assembly GCA_037957365.1. NCBI lineage: Eukaryota > Viridiplantae > Streptophyta > Pinopsida > Cupressales > Taxaceae > Torreya > Torreya grandis. The sequence goes on from JARHVA010005001.1 coordinate 1,212,525, forward strand.
CAACATGTCCTAAAAAGCTTTTAACATATTTCTACTTTGGTGTGGGTAGATCCTTAATGATACTTATCTTTACTGGGTCAACTTGAATTCTAATACGGGATATATGATACCCCAACACAATCCCTTCAGTCATAAATATGTAACACTTTTCATTGCTCAAAGATAATTGGTGGTCTTGGAAATATTGAAAAAGCTTTTCCAAGTTGATGAACATTTCTTTGAACGTCTACCCATAGATAGTGAAATTTCCATGTAGATTTCAACATAGTCATGGAAGAGATCATAAAATATGCTCAAAATAACCTTTTAAAAAGTAGCTAGGGTATTGCAAAGGCTAAATGGTAAGATGACATAGGCATAGGTTCCCCAAGGATAATTAAAAGTGGTTTTATCTTGGTCTTGTGGAGTGTTTTATATCAGATTATAACCATTATAGCCATTTAGGAAGGAAAAGTAAATTTTCCCTAATAATGTATCTAACACTCGATAAATAAATGGAAGGGGAAAATGATCCTTTCTAGTAGAAGAATAAAATTCTTGATAATCAACACATACGACATTTTACCCCTTTCTTAGGGATAATGACCAGGGAAGAGACCCATCTGCTATCCAAAATAGGATAAACAAATCCTGTATCCAAGAGTTTTTGCAACTTAGTTTTGACAATATCTTTAATTGTAGGATTATTTCATCATTGGGGTTAGAAAATAGGTTTGAATTCTTCTTTAATGTAAATGTGATACATGCATAAATCTAGGGGTATTCCTATCATGTCATGGTAATCCCATGTAAATGTTGTTATGTGATTTCTTAGCATTGTAAGTAACTAAATTTCTTGCTAGCCTATTAAAGAGGTCCTGATGTTTAGAGGTTTTTTTGGCAGAATGTCACTTGCCTTGTTAAAGAAATCATGGTTTCTATGTTGGTGATTAAAGGAACATAGTTGCATTGATGGGGAAGCAGTTGATGGAATGTCCAAATGTATCTTGTGGTTTCATCAAGATCATTATCAGGAAAGGTATTCTAAAGATGGCATGGTGTATATTCTAATAGGTTTATGGCTACAAGATCATATCAATAGGTGTTTTTCAAGATACCAGTAAGGACAATGCCTTCTTCTTATGCATATAGAGCTAGAGTTTGATCGATTATGTAGAGAGTCTACAAGGAGACAAATTCCTCAAAGTCATTAATATAAGGCATTTGGCCATCATTCTAGGAAGGTTAAAATGGTGGATATAGAACCAATTTATTTCTATCATTTCCATTGGAAATTAGCATTTTCCTGACCTGTAGCTAATAAAAACATCAATGATGGCCAACCATGGGTGGCTAAGGATGAGAGGATAACCACACAATTTGATTTTTGTTTTTAGGACAATAAAGTATATTGGATATTTCTAAGAGTCTATAATGATAACAAGGTTCTCAATAATCACCTCAAGTTTAATAGTTGATCTGTCATCCATCTAGAGGACATTAGGTATTGGATGGAGAGTGGTACATTTTAGCTATTGTATGGTCTCCATGTTCATGACATTGATGATTTCACCCAAGTCAATTAAAGTATTGGAAATGGGTTGGCCATGGATTCTAACATTAACTAAAAGACTTCCCAAATTAAAATATTTTGGGAAAACTATATTTCCCAACATAATATCTACTAATTAGCCAATGACCTGGACTGTTTTAGGATCATTCTTCTTTCTTCCTAATTTTTTCAAACATAGCTCTCTAACAACCTTATTGTATATAATAATATCCTTTATTTCTTGAAAGAGTGGGAATTTTATACACACATTCTTGAGTTGTCCTAAAATATCAAATTTGAGCTCTGGTTCATGATGTGATATGTTCAATCCCTCTAAAAAAGGAGGATTGTTAGATTTTTTATTTTTAGATGGACTTGGCTCAGTATCAGCCATGGGTGGATATGGATTAGTATAGAGTGGGGTAGGTTCAAAGTGTTCTATGATTAACGAGGTGGGTTGTAGAATAACATGACTTGAGTGAAGTTGAACTTGATTAATATCCAAGGTGTGTGTTAGATATTGCATTATTTTAGTGGATTGTGTTGGTTGAACTAACTTATTGACAAGATTGGGGATGGGTTGGGTGGGTAAGTGAATGGATCAAATAGGTTGCTAAGTGTTTGAAATTATGGCCTATTTTATTTTTTTTGGCTATTACATTTGTTGGGGAAAGCCTTGATTACCTCTCCATTGTTATTAACATGGATCAGAGGGATAGAACAATTTCTAGTTTTGGAATTGCCTAGGTTGAGGTTGTTGTCCATTTTTTTGTATCCATAACTGATTCTAGGGTAGCTGTTTCTATCACTAATTCACTTTCTACATTCAAAAGATGAATAAAGAAACTAAAGAAATGGACAAGGCTAGAAGTACCTGGATAAAGATTGCGCACCATAATCTAGACGTTTGTGAGCACCCCTCTTTGGCTGTGGAGGAATGACCCCTGCAAGGAAAAAGAAACTTGGACAAGAAAATGTTAGATGGATAGGCAGTGGGTTGCCAAGCGAGAGCTTGTTCCCGAAAGTGTGAAAACTTCCTCAAGGGAGGTCAACCCACTGATAACAAACAGATAAAATACTAAGGAAATACAGAATGCCAGAATATAGGAGTGATAAACAAACTAGAAATGAAAGAAAAGATCAATGGTTACCTGAAAAGAGTTGTTGGGCTGATGACAGTCACCGAGGTCGGTAATGTTGCCGTCGTCGGTTGCCTGGTCTGCCAACTTTGGTTATCCTGCCGACGTTGGTCGGGGAAGTAACCGGCGTCGGTCGGGGCAGTGGCCTGTAGTCGGGTCTGGTCAGGTTTCTGGTCTGTGGATGGGTCTGGTACATGAACAGGGTCGAGGCAGAGCTCAGGGATGAATTTGAATGGACTGGGGAATGGTTTGGTTCTGATTAGGTGTCCTGTACAGGGTCTTTGTTGGCAGGAGGGATGAGGGGGTTGTCTGGGATTGTACTAAAGGGATGACAGGTGAAAGGGAGATGGACAGAGGACAGGGCCTGAGAAGGTTTTTTAGCCTCTCAGGGAGTAGGACGGAGGGAGTGGAAGACAGCAGATGCCAAACAACTGAACACTAAAGAAAAGAAATGAAATGAAATAACAGACTGTGCTTACCTTTTTAACTTGCTGAATGAAGATTGGGAGAGCTGTTGTTGAGACCATAGAAGACTAAATCTCTACTCAAGAATCCCTGCACCTATTGCTGTTGTTGCACGAGGTCCAGAGGGAGAAGAAACGAATGCCAAAATGCCAAGAGAAATCTGTTTGCGAGCTCAAGGGGCCGGGGGGCTGGAATGGATGCAAAAAGGAGTCTTGAAGGCTACCGACGCCGGCAGTATCGCCGACATCGGCCGAAGGGTCGCTGACGTCGGCAGTGGCATAATGGGGACAGAGACTAAAAATAGCCTCTGCCCATTCTTGCATGCCGCCGGGTGAGGGATTGTGGGAAGAACGGTCATGAGGATGCTTAAATGGGCGCGGGAGGAAGATAATGAGAAGATTTGGCATAATAAAGGCTAAGAGGAAGGTGGAGGGATCCAAGGGAGGATCCAAGGTGGCAAGGGTGAGGTGGAAAGGGGGCCACTTAATTGAAATATTTAAGTTATTTTAATCAAATGAGTGGAGGGGACTAAGGCCAAGGGTTAGGATGTGGGTTTGAGGCGGATAAGGGGGGAGAACCAAGGTACAGACACATTTGCGGTGTCTACATTTGCCCCTTTTTGTGTTGTTGGTTGTTCTTGACGAACTGCAAGACAAAAATAGGAGTTGGTTACCCCAAGAAAAGGATGAGGTGTTCCCCCCTCAAAGTGATAGTCGAGAGAAGGGAACTGGAGATCGAGTGTCGATTTGACAGAGAGATGGATAGAAGAGTGTGAGCGAAAATGCTGCAATAGTCATGATTGCGCGTATACCACTTCACGGGATGATTGGGTCAAATTGTCGCATGTTGAGGGTCAAGGAGTGCCAAAATTGAAGTAACCGGGCCCCAGCATTTAGTCATTTACTGATCGGGTTACTCAATCTAAGCTGAAGCTCCAAATGGTCATCGTGTTCCAGGTATCCCAGGCTTAGGAAGTGCTCCCAGAAACATGAAAATGCCACAAGTAGTAGGGATCAACTGGCTTGCGATCCTATACTTGCGAAGGGTCAAAAATAGTCTGCAAACAATTCTGCTAACCAGCCGTGAGGTAGCACACATGCAAAAACAACCAAGGCAACATTGGCTTGGAAGTAGTTGAAGGTCAAAGGAGATACACATGATCTCCAATGGTCATTGGTCAAGGGGATGGATGGACGAAAGGATGTGGCTGAGCTAACCTCAAAAAATGTCATGTGATCTGAGTGCTACCTACATAGCCCTTGTGTGAAGGGCCTCAAGCCAATGTAGTTCTCCCTAAAAGGGAGGAATGGTCAAAGAAAATGATTGGTCTTGGTTAAAGAAAATGATTGGTCTTGGTTAAAAAAAATGATTGGTCTTGGTCAAAGTCACAGAAGAGAAGGTTTGTCCATCAAAGAGATGAACAAATGGGGGTGGTCAAGCTAACCTCAGAGGATGTGTTATCTGAGTGCTGCCTACATAGCCCTGGTCATAGGGCCTCAGACCAATGTAGTTCGGACTTGTTGAGAAGATTGGTCGATGATTGGATGTGGTCAAGTGTCGAAATGATGAGGGTAAGATGAGGATAAGATGATGTATTCTGTAGAATTGGTCAAGAGTATTTCATCCCTAGCAAGTTTCCATAGTCGTGATGGATGTATGCTAAAAATGAATGTAGGTCTATTTATGCTTCAGCAAGTATTGGTTTATGCTTAACATAAATTGGGTCTGGTCGATAGTTTCCATGTGTATTGGTGTCCATAGAAACTATATGAAATGGACGAGGATGATGTTTGATGCCATGAGGATGAGAAATAGCTTGGTTTGAGTCGACAATTGATGTGGTTAAATGTGACCAAAGTGTAGAGAAAAAGTGAAAGGCAAATTGCTCTTTCATTGACAAGGACCAGAAAGGGAGCATAGATAGGGGTTATTAGAACAAAGGCCCCGTTCATGCATTACGTCGTTAACCAGTGTTGTGTTAGAGTGGTAATCGAATCACTTTGACATTAAAGTGAGCTCGAAGTCCCTTGAGCAGGTAATAGGAGGAGGATAGGGTAACCCAGTTTAAGAGCAGGAAGAACCTTGCCCCTTTTTATAGGAGACCCTGAGACAACTACAAGTCAAGTCCATGACTCTTTTTTTTTTTTTTTTTTGGTGCAGACTGATCGATGCGGGAAGTCTACATATAGATGTCATTTGATTTAGTGGTCATGCTTCGAAGCTGATCAATGCGGGAAGCTTCTAAGAAATATTGTTATTTGTAGCAAGATTTAGTCATAGCCATCCTTCGAGGGAGTGGTCTATATTTTTGCTTTATATAATGTTTGAATAGCTATCCTTTGAGGGATCAGTCTATTAGCTACAACAATGATAGTATAGCTATCCTTCGAGGGAGCAGTCTGTCTTTTTTGATTTGATTTTGTGACCTTGGATTATGTTTTGACATCTTGATTTTTTTTTTTTTGAGTCATGGACAAGACTGTAGAAGTTCAAGGACTCCCTTTTATTAGGACAAAGCATCCATACGTCATAAAAGGGTTGTAAAGGACTTGTTAAAGGGGAATAGGGTTGAAAGGAATGAGGATTAAGAGGATGAGGATTGCTCAAGGGACGAGCTCAAGTTACGTGTCTAGTAGACGAGTACTCGACTAACAGAAGAATGGTCGAAGATGCAACGCATTAAGAGGCTCAAGTTCTGGCCGTCTGTCGAGGGAGGACAGACGATAAGTCCCTGACCCATACTTGTGCATGATGATAAAAGGTCCAAGCCAATTGGGGGTGAATTTGCCTCATTTACTTCACTCCATATTGGTCACGTGCTGATTCTCTTTGAGGATGAGGTCTCCGATGTTGAAATCTCGTTCTCGCAGATTTTTGTCATAGGCTCGCTTTATGCGACTTTGGTAGACATGGAGATGATTGAGGGCAGCAAGATGGCGCTCGTCAAGTAACTCAAGTTGAGCTAAGCGATCTTGACAAAAGTCGTCGTTGGAGAGAATGTCATGCAGGGAGATGCGGAGAGACGGGATCTGTACTTCGAGAGGTAAGACAGCCTCTGTTCCGTACACGAGGGAGAAAGGGGTAGCACCCATAGAGGTTTGGATGCTAGTGCGGTAGGCCCACAAAGCGAAGGGAATATGAATGTGCCAATCCCTTCCTGTGTCATTGACCACCTTCATGAGAATTTTAGTCAGAATTTTGTTGGAAGCCTCAGCCTGCCCATTTGCTTGTGGGTAGTAAGGCGAAGAAAAGCTGAGTTTGATGCCAAATGAGTCGCATAGTTTTTGGACAGTCTTGTTTTTGAAGGACTTGCCATTGTCGGTGATGATTTTGTGAGAGACACCGAAACGACAGATGATGTGGCTACTGATGAAGTCGACAATTTTGTCGGCTTTTGTGGAGACAAGAGGAATGGCTTCCACCCACTTGGTGAAATACTCAGTGGCAGTGATGATGGACTGATGGCGAAGAGACGAGTGAGGGTTAATCTCACCGATGAGATCTAAGCCCCACTGAGAGAAAGGCCATAAATCCTGAGTGACTTTTAAGGTGTGGCTGGGGAGATGCAGCAGGTTAGAGTGCTGCTGACACTTGATGCAACGCCGAACATAGTCGCTACAGTCCTGATGAAGGGTGGGCCAATAATAACCCAGGCGAAGGATGCGCTTGGCAACCGAGTTTCCACTGAAGTGTCCACCACAAATCCCATCGTGGACTTATTTTATGGCTTGAGAAGCTTCAGTGGAGGTGAGACAGCGAAGAAGGAGGCCGTCAAAGCCTCATTTATAGAGAAGACCCCCTAGCATGGTATAGCGAGCTGTGCGCTTGATGAAAGCTTGCCACACATTGCTAGAGAGGTTGGGAGGAGTGACAAAAAGAGACAAGTAGTCCACAAGTTGCTTATACCAGTCATCTCGTGGGCTAGAATTGATAGTGTTGATATGGTCGATGTGAGGGGAGATGTATGAAGGCAAGGGTACACGATGCACCGTGACAAAAAGTTGAGATGACGATGATGAAGATGGGATATGCGAAGCAAGAGAAGCCATGGTGTCAGCAAACTTGTTCGTAGAGTGTGGAACAGTCTGCAAGAGATAATGGTCAAAAGATGCCAAAAGAAGGTCAGCACAATTTTTATACCTCTACAAAACTTTGTTTTTACAGAGATATGAACCGTTAACTTGATTGACGATGAGCTGCGAGTCGCTGAAGATGTTGATAGAATTGATGTGGAGGGAAAGGGCAGTCTGAAGTCCCAAAATTAAGGCCTCGTATTCGGCCATATTATTGGTACAATCAAAGTCAAGCTTGAAAGATAGAGGCATGGGCTCCCCTTCGAGTGGGATGAGGATGACCCCTACACCCCCACCGAGTTGACATTTGGAGCCGTCAAAGAACATGGTCATTTGGTAGACAGTGTCATCGGTGGAAAGTGTAGCGATAGATTCGTCAGGGAACTCACATTGTGAAGGTTGATTGTCGAGAAGAGGGGCATCTGCTAGCTGGTCAGCGATAGTTTGCCCCTTGATAGATTTTTGTTGGATGAATTTGAGGTCAAACTCAGTGAGCAGCATGAGCCACTGAGCCATACGTTGATTCTGATATGGCTTGGAGTGCATAAACTTGAGAGGGTCGGTGTGAGTGACGACAAAGGTTTTGTGGTTGAGGAGATAGTGGCGGAGCTTGGTAGCGGAAAAGACTAATGCCAAACAAAGTTTCTCGGTATGAGTATATCGAGTTTCATAGTCGACTAGTGTTCAGCTGATGTAGTAAACCGCTTGCTCACGATGATGCTCGTCTTGGTGCGCGATCATGGCACCTAACGAATGGTTGGTGGCAGAGATATAAAGGTAGAAGGGTTGGTCATCTTTAGGTGGAACAAGGACTGGTGGAGAGACCAGATAGCTTTTGAGGGCTTCAAAAGCCTCTTGACAGTCCTCATCCCATTTAAAGGAGACGTCCTTCTTAAGGAGATGATGAAAAGGTTGGCAGTGGTCTGAAAGCTGCGAGATGAAACGGTGGATGGACTGGAGCTTCCCTTGTAGACTGCGAAGCTGCTTGAGATTGGTCGGGGGTGGCATTTCGAGGATAGCACGGATCTTGGCAGGATCTATCTCGATGCCACGGAAGGAAATGATGAAGCCGAGAAGCTTGCCTGAGAGGACCCCAAAGACACATTTGGGGTTAAGGCAAACATTGTATTGAAGAAGGTGAGAGAAGATGATTTTGAGAATGGTCAAGTGGTCACGGCGAAGCTTGGACTTGCCGAGAAGGTCGTCCACATAGTCCTCCATGATTTTGTGGAGGAGATCGTGGAAAATGTAGGTCATGGCGCGCTGATATGTGGCACCAGCGTTTTTCAAGCTGAAAGGCATGACATGATAGCAAAAAGTCCCCCATGGGGTGATAAAGGTAGTCTTGTGCTGATCTTCCAGTGCGATCAGGATTTGATTGTATCCTGAAAAACCGTCCATGAGAGATAGCATCTCATGGCCGGCCATGAGATCAACAAGCTAGTCAATGTTAGGAAGAGGAAAGTCGTCTTTGGGATAGGCTAGGTTAAGGCCACGATAGTCCGTGCAGATCCAAATTCCCCCAGTTGCTTTAGTAACTGGGATTATGTTAGAGACCCACTGTGGATAATCGATGGGTTGGATGAAGGAGACAGAAAGAAGGCGTTGAAGCTCCTCTTTGACAAGGAGCGCAACGTGAGGATGCATCTTTCGAAGCTTTTGCCTAACAGGCTTAGCCTCTGGTTTGGTGACAATGTTATGGGTAGCGATGGTGGGGTCGATGCCAGGCATGTCGCTATAAGTCCAGGCAAAGGCCTTGCTATGGTCGGAAAGAAACTGGGTATAGTCAAGCTGCTCCTGAGTGTCTAAAGATTGGCCAATCTTTAAGACGTGAGGAACATCAGAAGAAGGGAGGTTGATGTCAATGGTTGATTCATTTAACATAACCTGGGTCTCGGAAGGGAGGGAACACTAGATGAAAGAGTCATTGACACCCATGTAGGAAAGGATGGTGTCATCGTCAACACAGTGGATAGTGTGAATGGTTGCCGACTCATCCTCTATCATGGTAGGAAAGATGAGAGGGAGAGATCTGGACACCCCATTGAGCTGATAGGTCAGGGGTTCTAGGCGAATGGTGTTTATGGAAAAAAAAAACTAGGAGGGATGGAAACCACTGACTCCGTAGGTGACGAAGGAGAAATGGGTGAGTTTGGAGGAGATTGGTCAATGGTTGGCTCGGGACAAAGGTCGGAAGGAGCCTGAGTGGGGTCATGATATCCCAGGCCATACCGTTTCTTGGCATCATCATCATTGAGTGGCTCGATGGGCTGATGGGAGCCCTGCTCATAACGTCCAAAACCAAAACCCTTCCATGCACACCTGTAAAGGTAAGTGTGTGCGAAGGCGGGGTTGCCAAGAAATGAGAAATCTGATGTGAAAGGTTGGGGTGAAGAGAGGGAATTGTCATTGGTAGGAGCTTGATTGAGCCCCCCATAGACAAAGTTGGTTTGGAGGTGAGGAGGACCAAAAGGCACGACCATCTCGATCCAATGGTCGTAATTAGGACTAAGATGAAGGCGTCCATACTCTTGCAGAGTTTGGAACATGTCTAGGGTCAACAAGCGATATTTCCCAAGTGATAGTCGTTGGAAGATGTCTTCCATGGGGTCTTTGGTCGGCGCTTGAAGAGGAGGGGTAAGGGCGACCGCCGATTACAAACTGGTTGAAGCTTCCGCAGATGGAGGCGATGCCGGAGTTGACGGCTTGATGGGAATGAGGACATCGTTGGGACGATAGGTTGTGTTACAAGTCTTGAAGGTTGAAGGGTCAGGGGGAACGGTGTGGACTTGCCCGTCATGCTCAAACTTCACACAATGGTGCAAGGTGGAGGGGACACAGGCCATGGCATGGATCCAAGGTCGTCCCAGTAGAATGTTGTATTGAAACTCTCCTTCGATGATATAGAAGAGCTCCGGGACTGTGCGTGGACCAACGTGAATGTGAAGGATGACTGTGCCAATGGTCGTGGCGGTGGTGTCATTGAAAGAGCGTAAGATTGCGTCAGTTTTGGAGACGCAATTCTTGGGAAGAGCCAACTGATCAAAGGCATGGGTAGAAATTATGTTGATGCTAGCACCGCCATCGATCATAATGCATTTAATGCGTGTCTGATCAACATAGGCAGTGATGAAGAGGGCAGTGTCCTGATCTTCCGCGTTAGATGTGGGAATCTCAAAATCGCTGAATGTGATGGAGGTGACAGGAGATAAAGAATGGATGAGGGCAGCGAGTGGTTGGGGGTCCTCGGGTTGGACCTCCGCTGCCTGCAAGGCTTGGATGAGGGCTTGATGATGCTGAGGTGAGGTTTGGATAAGGTCATAAAGAGACATCTTTACAGGTGTCTGGTGAAGTTGCTTCAGCATGGAGTCGTGAATTGGCCTAGAAGAAGAAGATGAAGAAGGCTGGGACGCGCCAAGGATAGAAATTTTAGGCTTGAGCGCAAGAGGTGGCTTGACGAAGGGATAGGTCCAAGGAATGGCGGCTTTTTCTTTCACCTTGTCCTTTTGCGACCTAGTGGTTATACAGATAGCATGGATTTCGAAAATGGGAGGCGAAGAAGGGGTCATGTCTTGCTGGTGAGATGTTGACGTGGTTGACAAGGTTGGATGGGAAGGAGTCGGGGTCTGGTCAAGAGTGTCCTCAAGGAGAAGAGTGTCCTTCTCCATATAGCGGTGGATGATGGCTTTGAGGGCACAACAAGTTTCGGTATCGTGCCCTGGTGTACGATGATATAAGCAGATTTTTGTGTCGTCGAACCAGGAGGGCTTGGACCCAAGAGGTTGGAAAGGCTTGATGGGTGGAAGGGTTATGTCGGAAGTCTACAGAAGTCGGTGTAATATCAACGAGTATGAGCCCACTAGAGGGTCTGTGCTATTTGATATGCGCGAGGTCGGTGACTTTTGCTTAGGTGAAGTTGGAAGGGGTTTCCGTACCACCTTATGGGTTGATGGTGCGGTGACAGGCAGAGACGGCATTTTCTTGGTGATTGGTACCGCCTTTTTGGGAGAGGGACGGCTGGAGGTAGGTAGAGGAAGCAAAGGAGGCAACGAGTTTTGATTGGAGGCCGAAGTGGGAAGGATTCTAGCCAGGGTCGAAGGATGGGGGCCCAAAATGGATGGCAATGGTGACGGGGAAGGAGGCGTTCGCTTCGGCGGTCTGGCAGTCTCCTTTGACTTGGTTGGAAGACTACTACTGGTCAAGGCTTAGTCTAGGTCCACCTTCACTTGTGGGTGAGTGAGGGTAGAGACAGGATGAACGCCAAGTGACTTGATAGACTTAGACGAGAGAGATGCGGGTTTCGGTTTTGACGGGCTTGGTTGAGGTTTGAGAGTCTGGTCTTTATCAAGAGTCTGAAGAGATTCTGCCTTGGGAAGATTAGCAGTATGTGATGAGAGGGCACGGGTATGTTGAAGGGCTTTAAGATGCTCCCACAACACCTGAGGCATCACTTTCCTCGGAGGGAGAAGTTTGATTTTCTCCACTAACCGGGAAAATGGCTGAGAAGAAGATGTTGATGGTTGCGAGGTTGAAGACGAGATGGGTGTAGTGGTCTTAGACGCATGGTATGGTGAAGTCATGACAGATTTAGATGAAGACGAAGGGGAGACAGGTTCTTCCCTGGGTGGAGAAGAAACCAGGGAGCGAGGCTCCTCAAGCGGGTAAAGGGCAGGGATGATGGTACCCTCCACTTGTAGTTGAGGAGTAGGAAGGGTCGGGTCCTCCATAGGCAGCAGAAAGGAGGATGGCGAGACCGGTGGTGCTGGTAAAGCTGAGGCGTCCTCCAAGATGAGAGAGGTCGATGGAGAACTAGCCAGGGAAAGAGGTTCATCCACATGTGATGGACTGATTGATGGACTAACCTCGAGAGGTTGATTGGGGACGAAAGGCGAGACCGTATTGACTGTTCGAATGTTTTGCTCATGATTGTCGTCAATTAAGGTCCGAACATTGTTTTGAGTTGGCGGATGATTAGGGAATGGCTATTTGAAGATGTCAATGGCCTGATTAGGGGGTGCATTGGGATTGTCTAAGATGAGGTCCCCCTTTTCAAGCATGTCTTGGATTATGTTCTTAAAAGTTTTGCAGTTTTCTGTGTCATGTCCCTTAACACGGTGGAAGCTGCAAAAGTCTTGTTCCCTATACCACGCAGGGATGGCGTGTGAGGGATCAAATTGTGGAGGAGGTCGGGCTTAAGGGAGATTGAGGACCCCCTAATTAACAAGCTTTTCCATCACAGATGCGTATGATTCTCTGAGAGGAGTATACCGTCGTTGTACGTATCTCTGCTGGAATTGGTGAGTGGCGCTCTGAGATGTGGATGGCTCAGGCTGATTGGTTGAAGAAGATGAAGGTCTAACGACCATAGCATTAGCTGAGGCCTTGGATTTAGAATTGGATGATGATGGCTTAGCAGAAGAAGAGTCGTTGGTCTTAGAGCTGGGATTCTTGCTCCGCAACTTGACTTTATTCTCCTCAATGGCACGCAACTCAAGTTTGCGGGCCATCGTGAAGGCTTCGTCGAAGGTGTGGAAGGTTTGAACCCTCAGGGTAGAAGAAATATGTCTAGCGCAGGCTTGGGAGAAGAGTTCAATAAGCTCAGCCTGGGGTAAGGAAAAGGAGAGTTGATTGATGAGGCCTCTCCATCGAGCAATGAAGTCGGCTATGGACTCGTCCTCGAATTGCCGGATAGAATAGAGGTCCGTGATCGAGACCTTCTTGGTTATGTTGATGGAAAAGTGATCGACGAAGAGCTGGGCCAATTGTGTGAATGAGAAGAGAGAATGGCTGGGAAGGGAGCTATACCAGTCAAGCGCAGCACCCGAGAGAGACATAGGAAACGTGCATAATAGCAACGCATCGTCATGGGCAATGAGGTAACAGGCATGTCTAAATGCCCGCAAGTGTTGCTGTGGGTCTTCCTTGCTTTGAAAGCGAGAAAACTTCAAAATCTCCCACTAGCTAGGATATGGTCTGATTGGGATAGAAGGATGAATGGGCTCGTTGCAGATCTGCTCGTATGAGAGAGCGTTGCGCGAGCCGGAAATAGAGGTCTCTAGACTGGTCATCTTGTCCATCAACATTTTGATGATATCTGCTGACGGATTGATGGGTGGCGCACCCCCTAAGTTGTAGGGCACTTGGAAGAGGCTAGGGGAGGCATACGACGTAGTCGGTTGCCCCTGTAAAGGCGCAAGGTAGGGGTAACTAGTCATAGGGATAGATGAAGAGGCTAAAGGGGGTTGGGTAGAAGGCATAGCTAGGCCCGATGTTGCCACGAGAGGTTAGACTGTGGTGACGGGGGCCAAGGGATAAGAAGCCACCCTAGTGTTGATAGGGGCCAGGGTAGGCGGAATAGAGACGACAAGGTTTTGAAAAGGAGTGGATAGCGGTTGAGCGGGTTGATGTTGATAGGGGGCCGAAACTCCGGTGGAAGTGGGCCCAAAGATAGAGGGAGAGGCCACGCCTAGAGGATTTGTCAAAGTCTGGTTAGTGGTCGAAGTGATGGCTTGAGTGTCCAAGGGTTAAACTACAGATGTCGTCGATACAGTCATAGTCACGGCAAGAGAGGTTGGCATTCCATAGATTGGATTGCCCAAGGAGTCTCGCGTTCGGCTATGCGTGAGATAGTGTTGCAAGGCCTTGACGTTGAGGTCCAAGAATCATTCGAAATCTTGGTCCCCTTCTTAGACAATAGGAGTCTGGGGCGGGGTTGGATGAATAGGAGTTCTTTTGGTCTCCGAGTTGAACTCCATTGTAGGCTTGGTCACGGACAGAGTTGACAGAAGTGGTTGACGGCTAGCGTGGTTGACAAGAGCCTTGGCTTGGCTACGAGTCAAAACCATGCAAGGCAAAGAAGGTTCAGGTTTCAGAAACTGTGTTTTTCTATTTCAGAAAACCAGAAGGGAGTTTTTGATAGAGAAGGGACAGGTTTCAGGCTACTAGTTTTGAAAAAAAAAAAAAAAAAAGGACAGTGACAGAGACCGACGTCGGTTTAAAAACCGATGTCGGTAAGGCAGATAGCCGATGTCGGTCAGATAACCGATGCCGATAAGAGAGGAAAGCCGACGTCGGTGATAGAACCGATGCCGGTGACTGTGTCTTCTGGAGAACCAAAAGATTTTAAGATTCTTGGAAAAATAATGAAGAAAGCGTCCTCACTCACTCAAACAAACAGATGAGAAGAGAAGAACTGAGAGAGACAGACAAGCCTAAGCGATAAATCCTAGGAATTAACCTTAGAATCTTGTGGCTTATGCCTTAGATGAATGTTTAGGGAGATTGGCTGTAAGAAAGGTCCTAGAAGAGGCAGTCTAGAGCTGGTTTCGGGTCTTGTTTTAGGTGCTCAAAAATCTGTGTTAGGTCTGGTACGTGGCCTGGTGCTAAGGAGCAAGCTCCCCTCACTTCACGATTCCAGTGGTTAGCTGGTCTTGCTTAGCCAAGATATACCTCGCCTAGAGTTTATCCTCTGCCAGAGAACGGAGTGGGCTTCCCCCTTGGTGATGAAATCCAAGTAGGGTCACTGGGACGGGTAAGGTATCTGCTGGGGGATGAAATCCCAGTCGGGCCTTGTCTCAAGTAAGTTTTATGTTCGTTTTAGTGCATGTGGTTTGGTAGTGTAACATCAAGTGTCTACGATTTATTCAATATGCAGATTTAAGTTACTAGATGTGGACTAATGCAAGCACAAGCAGAAATGAAAGTGCGATACGTTTTAAGCCCAAGTCAAAATGTGAGATTTGTTATGAAGACAAGTTTGAGAAAGGGTTGAGAGTATGATGTTTAGACTAGTCTAGAAATGCAAGGAAGAAAGATTCGTTTTAGTCCTGCTTATAGTGTCATTTGGAATAGAAGAAAGAGACAAGAAGGAAGGAGCCTAAATGCACCTAAATGAATGAAAGGAAGAGGAACCCGAGGAAGAACCTAAGGTCCCACCGGGCGTGCCAGAATGTTTCTATCGCCAATTCGCTTTCTACATTCAAAAGATGAATAAAGAAACTAAAGAAATGGACAAGGCTAGAAGTACCTGGATAAAGATTGCGCACCGTAATCCAGACATTTGTGAGCACCCCTCTTTGGCTATGGAGGAATGACCCCTGCAAGGAAAAAGAAACTTGGACAAGAAAATGTTAGATGGATAGGCAGTGGGTTGCCAAGCGAGAGCTTGTTCCCGAAAGTGTGAAAACTTCCTCAAGGGAGGTCAACCCACTGATAACAGATAGATAAAAGACTAAGGAAATACAGAATGCCAGAATATAGGAGTGATAAACAAACTAGAAATGAAAGAAAAGATCAATGGTTACCTGAAAAGAGTTGTCGGGCTGATGACAGTCACCGAGGTCGGTAATGTTGCCGTCGTCGGTTGCCTGGTCTGCCGACTTTGGTTATCCTACCGACGTCGGTCGGGGAAGTAACCGGCGTCGGTCGGGGCAGTGGCCTGTAGTCGGGTCTGGTCAGGTTTCTGGTCTGTGGATGGGTTTGGTATGTGAACAGGGTCGAGGCAGAGCTCAGGGATGAATTTGAATGGACTGGGGAACGGTCTGGTTCTGATTAGGTGTCCTGTACAGGGTCTTTGTTGGTAGGAGGGATGAGGGGGTTGTCTGGGATTGTATTGAAGGGATGACAGGTGAAAGGGAGATGGACAGAGGACAGGGCCTGAGAAGGCTTTTTAGCCTCTCAAGGAGTATGACGGAGGGAGTGGAAGACAATAGATGCCAAACAACTGAACACTAAAGAAAAGAAATGAAATGAAATAACAGACTGTGCTTACCTTTTTAGCTTGCTGAATGAAGAGTGGGAGAGCTGTTGTTGAGACCACAGAAGACTAAATCTCTACTCAAGAATCCCTGCACCTGTTGCTGTTGTTGCACGAGGTCCAGAGGGAGAAGAAACGAATGCCAAAACGCCAAGAGAAATATGTTTGCGAGCTCAAGGGGCCGGGGGGCTGGAATGGATGCAGAAAGGAGTCTTGAAGGCTACCGACGCCGGCAGTATCGCCGACGTCGGCCGAAGGGTCGCCGACGTTGGTAGTGGCAGAATGGGGACAGAGACTAAAAATAGCCTCTGCCCATTCTTGCACGCCGCCGGGTGAGGGATTGTGGGAAGAACGGTCATGAGGATGCTTAAATGGGCGCGGGAGGAAGATAATGAGAAGATTTGGCATAATAAAGGCTAAGAGGAAGGTGGAGGGATCCAAGGGAGGATCCAAGGTGGCAAGGGTGAGGTGGAAAGGGGGCCACTTAATTGAAATATTTAAGTTATTTTAATCAAATGAGTGGAGGGGACTAAGGCCAAGGGTTAGGATGTGGGTTTGAGGCGGATAAGGGGGGAGAACCAAGGTACAGACACATTTGTGGTGTCTACAGTAGCTACCAATTTTTTTAAGGCCAAATTTGATTGGGTATGTTCATCCAATAACCATATTGAGGATTATTTGAGAATTGATAATTTGAAAACATAGAGTTTAATGGCATACCCAGTCTTTGTACCCATAGATTTTGTTGAGCCATAAAAAACACTTAATAATCATTTTATCTTATGGCATGTAGCTCCATCATTTTAAGATTATCCTCAGTTATGATGGCTACTTGAGCTTTCATAGAATGGCATGTGCAATTCACCTTCTTCTTTCTACATTCAGAGCAATAGATGACTAAGGCTTTCTCAATTTTTCTTTCTTCCTTTATGTATGTAATGTATCAAGATGAGTATCTAGGTGGATGATAATGTCCTACTTCATGTCCTAGAGCAGGTTGATAACTTCACCTTTAGATATTCCTACTACAAATAATGTAAGAAGGGTTTTGCCCCTACTTTTATTCATGATTGATCTAGAGTAGTCTGTATATAGAAATGTTAGGTCATCAAAGGGTAGTGTAGAAATAACACCACCATACATTAGATCTAGTGATTTTATATAATCATGTCTAATCCATTTCAATAATATCAACTCAATCAATTCCTTGTCCACTGTAATCTATTTGGATTTTTTCAAGCTGAATAAAAATCTTTCCATATATTCTTCCAATGACTCATCATTAGCTTGTGTCATTCATAATATGTCATCTCTCCTATAGTTCTTGCCTCTACAATATTCTTGGTATTTCATTAAAAACTTCTCCTTCATTTCTTCCTAAGTAAAAATGGCATCCTTACCAAGTCTAATAAACCATCTAAGTGCTGCATCTTTGAGTGCTACTAGAAACAATTTGAGTTTCTAAGAATCTTGATTATAATCATAGTTGTGACATAAGATGTTGAACTCAAAAAGAAATGTGTCTGGATCCTCAGATTCTTTTCCCCTAAAATTAGGGAGGGTAAAGTGAGGGATATTCTTCATGGGTACTTTTCCATCAGGAGTAAGGATAGTAAATTCAAAAGTACTAGACTCATTGGTAGTGTTTTCTTCCTAGTGATCCCCCATGAATACTATTTGTGTTGGTAGACCAGAGGTTGTTTCTACCCATCACTCAAAATTCCTATCAATTCTTTTATTTCTTAGGGTGTAGATGATGGAGACTATCTTTTTCCTTAGGAATGTATGGATTCTTATATAATGAGGATGGCGTGGAGGTTTTAGAAGATTTAGCTAGTGTCTCAACAAAGAGTCTCTCTAAATTGGAAGATTCTATTGGCCTAGTGTTTCTTCTAGGAGCAAGAATAGCCTTGAATGCCTCCTTAGCAAGAAATTTAGATGATGGAAGGAAATAAACTTTAGGTTATTGATTATGAGGTGATAAGGTGGGAATTCTCAAAGGTGGTACATGTGGGTATCTTCTAGTGTTATGAACCTCCTCAAGGTCTCCGTCGTGTACTACCATTTGAACCAAAAATTCTTCCTTCTCTACCTCTTATATTGACAATTACGAGTGATCTTCATGAATTTTTTCATGTTCCTCAGTTGCTTTAGGATGAATTTATGATCTTGTAGAAATGATTGATGATTTAGGAAAAAAATTTCCTATATAGTCCCCTTCACTTTGCATATGTCAATAACTTAAAAAAAAAAACTTTTTACCCACCTTGCCTATACAGGGTTAGTAATATGAGGTTTTTTGAAAATTTCCACTATCTTACTTGCAAAAAGGGAAATTTAAACTATGAAAGAGAGAAATATTTAATCTAAAGGAAAAAAATATTTGGAAATAAAAACAATAAACATCTAGAAATAATTTCTATCAAGATTGAAGATTATAAGTGTGTGACACCCTTCCCTAGTAATAGCACCAAAAATGACTAGTAGTTGATTCACAGTTAGATATACTTCTCTTGATCAAAATGAAAAAGAAGAGTTACCATAAACCTATACCTTCTACTTCATTTAAATGTCAATATGAGGATGTAGACTTAATATGATGACTTCACTATATGTGCACACTCAATCTTCTAATTTAACCTTTTGCTAATTGTTATCTAAGATGTTGAAGTCATGCAGTAAATGAAATACTATAAATTAAACATGAACATAATATTGTGAAATAAATGTTTACACATTGAAATCTTCTTTAAACAAATCTAAGAAAGAATTTAAATCACACAATTCATAAATAAAACACAAAATGCATAAAGAAATCAAATAACATGCTTAACTATTTAAATAGGTTGGATTGTTACTATATAATTCCAAAGGGGTCCATTCCTCCTTCCAACTCTAACTTCAATCCTTCCTCTCACAACACTTAATTAAACTTATAAATGCCTATTCATATTAATAAAAAATGTAGTAATAAATTGTTGTAGGAAATTACAATAATAGTTGCTTGACAAAATGTACTTATGATAATCTCTAATCAACATATACTATATCTCAACTCTATTTCTACACACACACACACACACACACACACACACCCACCATAGAGGAGATTATTTTATACAAAATTATATATTCTAATCTAATAAAAATTTGACCTAAGATAACTAAAATTGGCTTCTTTTACTAAATTCATCTTTCATGTGCATTATGTAACATTTTTGTAGGACAAACAAAGTTGTTTCATTATTTAATCACTTCCTTATTGGACTCCATGGAGGTTATAGTTGTTTCTATGAGTCAATTGAAAGAGGAATCAAAATTTGTTCATTCACATCTTTGGTCACATAGTGGCTGTAGGATACTTTGTGTAATGAGGTTCCTTTGCTATAGGACATTCTGTGCGATATACTATTTCTCAAAAACATCCTTAAAACACATTATAGAAAAAAACATCCTAAAGCAATAGATAATTATCATATATTTAATTCCAATGTATAATTCTAACTATTCAAAGAGTATAGAAACATAATGCTATTTATAGGATTAAGAAACTTTTAGGAAGGAAACTTATGGGAAAGCATGGAAAATAAGGGAGATGAGTGTAATATGTGAGGAGAAGAACAAGACATTTCTGGGGCTCATCAAAACTCATCACATAAGAGCTATCACATCTTTCCATATCTAATACATTAGTTAATCCATGAAGGCTAGTGTTACAAGCATGATGCAGATCCTAAAACACGATGTCTGAAACTACTTAATAAGAAAAACAATATCACATCCCCATATTTTATCATATTAATATTCTATGACTTCATGAGTTTATTAACATGTATCCTAAAATATAGATAGGTCTTGTAGATTTTGATGATGATGAACCCAGTAAGTTTCAAACTATTTGCAATACCACTTGATTACCTTTTTAGATTACATAATGAATTCCTTCATATATATTATCACAAGATAGGATCATTCATTTAATAGAGGATGATAATGAAATTCCTCCCCCTTAAAATGCAAATTAAACTTCTTACATATAAAATGATTTTGTATGCAATGATTTTTTGGTAGCCATACTATTTTATGATCTTATATATTTATCTCCTCACACTTTCAGTAACATGGATGTATTATCCAAAGATATTACCACTAAAATTTATCAACCAACTATTAATACATGTAACATATCTCCATCATATGATGATGAGTATATAGTCACCCAAGCCCAATCACAACACTTGGATGTCATTCATTATGAAAAAACTCTTTATAAAATTTATGAATTAAACTAATATGTTAATTTAGTTCATATCTCCTTTGATTCAAATCATGTGAATGATCTATAACCTCAAGGTTAGGTCCTTCCTACCAACCTTCTTAAGTAAAATACTCCATGGATTTTTCAAAATATTCATATTTAAATATAATATCTAAAGGTATCAACCAACCTGGTACTATTAAACATATTAATCAACTTTAAAAATGTATAAACTAGCCCAATACAACCCAATATTTAGTTCATAACTACACTGGCTAGACATTAAAAGTGTTGATATATTTTCATTATCATCTATAATTCTAGTTAACTCTACCAGCTAGTCTTATACACTCAAACTCAACCCTATTCCTACTAACTATATCAACCATATCGATATAGTTTAACTTATTTCTTCTATACCAGATATTTTTAGGTCAATAACATATAATTGATAGCTCTAGTTGATACTTAAAATAAAAATATTGAACTATATGTTGAATATTATGGACATCTACCTACACTTCCTAATGACTAAGCTATCATAGAATTATACATGCTAGAGAGCTCAAACTTCCTCACCAACATCATAAGGTTTGCCTTTTTGAGAGAGTGGATCTTCATTTTAGTAGTTTCATCACTAATGCTGATCTAAAAATGGATCCTATTTCTAAGCTTCCTTTATTCCATATAATTTTGAAGAGAAAGACACCATGTTTATCAAAGAAACCCAATGAGTAAAATTTGGTACAAATACTAGTCCTTAATCAATCTTCATCTCTAAGGAACTTCTTCCTAAAAATAAAGACAACTATAATTTTTTTTCAATAAATATCATGAATTATTTACATGGTCATATGAATACATGCCTAGAATTAACCCTAACCTTTTTTCCCATAATATAATAATTTTGAAACTTGTGTGCCAAAAGAAACACAATTTTCCACTTTATGTCAAAAATATATTTATCTTTATCCTAGTCATTAGGTTCATCAAACCTATAGATTAATTGAAACAAATATCTATAATAATAACTATCCATAATAAAGTCATTATGGTCATTTTTATCTATATAAAATTTCATAATCTCAACTTAGCATGTCCTAAGGATAAATTTACTTTACCATCAGTTGATTCCATTATTCATTTTGTAGTTGACTATGAGATTTTATCCTTTATGGATGTTTTTTTAGGATATAATGAGATTCATATTACTCTCAAAGATCAACATAAAACCAGCTTTACTAGTGATTTTAAAAACCTTTTTATGTTAAGATGCCCTTTGGCCTTAAAATTTCTAGAGAAACTTATAAATGTGTAATGACCCACAAATTTCATGACCTCATCCATAAAATAGTCAAAAATTAAGTGGATGATCTTATTGCTAAATCAAATCAATCTTGTTCTGGTCATACAATCCTCATACTTTGTCAATTATTTTCCTTAATAAACTAGAAATATATATGACTAGTATAATTTTATTGAAAACCATGGACCATTTTATTGTTAAACCACTAAAAATAGTTTTTTCATCAATTAAAATAACACCATATTCAAAATTCAACTCCTCTCTTGCCACAACTCTTTTTACACATAATCCTACACTATCATGATCCCATTTTCCATGGCTAGCCTTAGTGAAAATACAAATAAGTTATACACCATTGGTAATGTGCATCCTATTCAACCAATAAAACAACCATGCATTCTTGAATTACAATGTGTAATTTCATGACCAAATATAATTATGATTTAAAGTAATGTTCCTCTTAGTCAAATTTCCATAGAACATTTCAAAACAACCTTGTACATACTCTATAAAATATAACTGATCATAACTCACATAGAAATTTCACTCCCTTAATATTTTTAATATTTATTAATATTATTAGGTGCATAAATGAATGATATATGATCAAATATGGAAACTTGTATTTAGTTGTAATACTATGACTGAACTTCTATTTCTGGTTTGAATGTGTAACTCTAAGAAAAGTTGACTACTGAAATAATAGAACTAATTGGGAATGTGTCCTTTCTTGGATTTAAATTTTCATCCAACCATTTAGACCTATGTGTGTGCCTTATATACTCATTAACAATTTCCTTGAATTTAACCATAAATTTTGAAATAGGTATCTATTTTGTAACAAACTCACACCTTTTAAATTATTTAACATTTTTTACATGATAATTCATAAATTTTTATTCTCAAATCAACTAATTCATGTCCAATTGAAATTATTCTCTCCTTATGGACACAATTTTTAAATTCTAGTAATCCACCACAAATGCTACATTTTCTATCCAAATATGCTTTGTTATGAAAGAATTATCCATATGGTCTTTCATAAAAATGGTTGAAATAAACTCCATGGATGATTTTGGTGAAAATTCTAAGTCAAACTCTTAAAAAAATTAATTAGTATGTAAATTACCATGTATATGAAAAAAACCATTAGAGTGTATTGAAAATTCAACATGTTTCCTACAACAAGTGGTGCATGTGTGATTTATTTTTACATAAATGGGTTTGGACATATCAAAAAATATTTGAATAATATAAATTTATGGATGTTTTTATAAATAATTAGAGTATAATTGTGCTTGGGTCATATCCAAGAATATTTTTGAATGTGCTTCATAGTTGTGAGAACCAACTCTTTTTTTCACTACATCTCTTGTATTGGGTGAAACTCTTATATTGTCTTTCCAAAATTGTGCAAGTAAATATTTGAGAGCATCATATATAGATTTATAATTTCATGTAAGTATACTATAGGATTCCCATATATCATTGGTATTGGCATCATTAAGTCTTTGGCATATTCCAATCACTTTCATTAATGTTTTCTATTTATCTTCAGTTCTCAAGTAGTTTTTGAAATAGAACATTTTTACCTGTTTGACCACTTATTACACAAGTTATAATTATATGTCAAGTAACATTAAAATATTTTTTGCTTGATGTCATGGATACAATATGATATGCATCATGTATAATTTCAAAAATTTCATTATTTTCACCATCCATGTTAGATGTTCTTAGTCCTAGGGTGTAAATTTTAGTTCTCATCTTAATTAATTTCATCAATGAAACAAACAATTGACATTTTCAACTATCAAAATATAATTTTACAAAGAAATTATCATAGATTTTTTTATCTATTCTTCTTGAATAGAAGTTAGACATTTTTTTATGAATTGGTTTCAAAATATTTTCATCAACTTCAATTAAGTACTTGCATTTTCTAATCACAATCTTTGGAGGTGTTGTTAATGGTGGAATTTTTTTAGAGGGTGTTTCAAAATAATTATGTTCAATACTAATTCCTTCATTATTAATTTCATTATTTAGTATTTACATGATATTTTACTCATTGTTACTTTCATAATCATGTGTTTTCATAAAAAATTCTTCATTGTTAGGAGGTAAATCATCATGCGTAAATTCATCATCAATTAAAAAACACTTTAAATGTGGACTTGTAACATAATTTGGACTTTTGGGTAAAAATTCATCATCATTATTCATTTCATAATTTTCAATTTCATCATTATCTATGACATTTGGTTCATTAGGGATAGTGTTTGTACCTTGTCTTAGGTAATATGTTTAAATTCACATATTTTATTTTTATTACATTTATTGTAATTGCTATGGTGTTTTGTGTTTTAAGTACTTCCTCTTCCTTGAATGAGAACCGTTACCCATGACTATACAAAGAATAAATTTATTCCTTTTGATGGTGGGTTCCAATAAACAATTTGATTCCTTTTTTATTCACTGTGTAAAGTGCAAAATAATGCAAAGAATGTAAGTGGGGTCAGAATTATTG
Source organism: Torreya grandis (assembly GCA_037957365.1). Lineage (NCBI taxonomy): Eukaryota > Viridiplantae > Streptophyta > Pinopsida > Cupressales > Taxaceae > Torreya > Torreya grandis. The sequence continues at coordinate 1,236,582 of JARHVA010005001.1, forward strand.
AAATACCCAAAAAATAAATGTTGGACAAAGATATTTTGTATTATTCTAATAACACATATGTGTTATAATGTGTATGCATTATAGTGTGTACACATTATAACTATTATATCTATATAGTCGTGCACGATATTAATATGATAAATGATCATACTATGTGATGTGATCTTTTGTTATAATATTATGTTATATGATTATGTGATGTAATACATAATATTAAATATTATTATTTCATGAAATCCTATATAATTACCTCTATATTTGTATTTGTGATATAATTATAGGTTTGATTTAACCATATTTTGTATCCTATATAATTGATTGAGCCATAATTAAGGTTCATAAGGCTAAAATTTGCCAAACTCACGTCTCTAATCACATAAATTGATTAATTGGATCAATTCATGACTAATGTAGGTCCAAATCACATCTGTAATTACACTATTTGAATAATTTGATCAATTTAAGAGTAATTTAGACCCAAATCATGCCCTAATCTTGTCTAGTTATGTTAAAGGGGCTCAAATTGGCTCCAATTTCCTTTGAGATAGAATTGGTGGTCTATTTTATTTATTTTATTATGATATCAGGGTTGATTGACCCCCAAATTACATCCTTATAGTCAAAATTAGGTTTAAGGAGTTCAATTTAATCCAAATTATATCAACTAATTGTAACCCTAAACCCTAAGCCATAAGCCATAACTTACATTTATGGGGCTCAATATGGCCTAAATAAAATCTCTAATTACATAATTGACTAATTATATCAATTCATGACATAATCAGAGCTAATTTAGCCCTAAATTATGTCCTACTTTTGTTGTTAGGTTGAAGTGGCTCAAATTAGACCTAATTTCCTTCATAATTGAATAGGTGGACTATTTATTTTAAGGTGTTATGGAAATGGGGTTGATTTACCCCCAAATTACATCCTATATATTCAAAACAAGTTTCATAAGGCTGGAGTCCATACAACTTGCATCACTGATTATAACAATTAAATAATTGGGTTAATATGTGAGGAAATATGAGGTATTTTATAGCCGTAAGTCATATCCTATACTTGAATTTAGGTTTAATAGGTTCATATTATCCTTAATTATCTTCATAATTAAATTTTTGATATATTTAAAGGGTTAATTAATCCATATGTTACATCCTATATAATTGATTGACCAATAAAATAGGTTCACAATGCTCAATTTGGACTAAATCATGTCTTTAATTGCATTAATTGACTAATTGGATCAATTCATGACTAATTTAGCCCCAAATCATATACCCCTCTTGTATTTAGGTTGAAGGGGCTCAAATTGGCCCCAATTTCCTTCATGTTGTAATTGGTGGACTATTTTCTTTATTTTTTTTATATTGGGGTCAATTGATGCTTGTAATAACCTAAAATTGACACTTTAGTGCTAAGAGTGCTATTTGAGACCACATATCCATAACTTATCCCTAGACCTATCTTACAACCCATTTTCACATTTTTCAAGCTTTTGTGTGAACCACAAGCATCCCTAAAAATCCTTATAGCAGTCCCAGACCCTCATTCTTGCATTATGTCCCTTCATGACTCAAGTTATACCATTTAGACACTAGTACCATAATAGGGATAGTAGCGTCACATGGCACTAGTGTCCAAATTTTGGTGTTATTATCCTTTCCCTCATTTTTCTATAAATGAATATCTTTTCAAATCTTAGACCACCTAGGGTCAACTTAGACCTCTTTTATCACTTACACAAGAAACATAATAATATATATACATGAAGTTTATCCTTCTAACCACTAGATGGAAATAAGATGCAAATTACACATATAAACTAATTTTAAGTTGTGCACAATAAAGGTTATCAATCCATATTCTACCCTACTTCTTCATATAACCATCTACAACATTCCTAAGCTTAAATTACTAAGATTTACAATCTCAAGTACATTCAAATCATTCAGGTCTAAAATCATACTAGCTTCACTTTCACTTGAACCAATACTTAGGTGGGGAGAACTACATTGGGCTTGATCCCTTTTCAGAGTATTGGTATGTACACAACTTTCATCATAGCAAGGTATTAAGGATTTATAGTCTACCCCACTAACAAAAAACTTTAATAATTATATCAACTAGATTCCATAAGAACATGGAAGATTAGAGTTTAATCATAAAATCAATCAAAATAGGTCATCTATAGGCTTCTATAACTCATGTATGTAAGAACAAGTTTCACAAACCCAGACATAGGTACACCTAGAAACTCATAAAAGTTCTACATAGAGAACACTACTTACAAAACAAGGACAATAACACCACATGGAACTACTATCCAATTAGGATTCTCCTATTTGGAAAGGTTTTTGACTCTTAGATCTTATTTTTGACACTCAAACAAGTCTCTACTTCAGTTTTTAGCCTAAAAATCATCCATCTCAATCATTTTCTAGCTAAGTTCTCATTTACATTATTTATTTTTATTTTTATAAAGGTAAAATTTAGTTAATTATATAATATATTAGTGGTTATATTTATTTCATATTTATACCCTAATTTATTAAAATCATCCCTTTAATAACATAGGATTTACATACATTCTAAATCCTAAATGGTTAAAACATTTTGTGAACTTGACTTACTTTGAATACTAAACAAACCATAAACCTAGATGCTAATAGGGTTTATATCCTTCTTTTTCATATTTTCATTAGTTGTGTTAAGATTTTTAGATTTCATACATTCTATTTTAGTTGCCTTATTTCACTTTGTTTACTATATGCCATCTAAAAAAGCCATCTTTCTTCCCTTAAGAAGAACTATTAGGCTTAGGGGAAATCCTATTGAGCATACTTATATTACTTCCATTTAGATTATACCATGGACAAGGCACCAGTTAAAACTCCCATAATTGATCCTTCACACCCTAACAATGTGGAATTTAATGCTAATGCATCCTAAGATTAGTAATTTTATCAAGATCAAGATGATACACAAGATGGGAACCGAGATACTCTCCCCACACTTAATAGTGAAAATATAATTATCAATAAGGATGATATTATATATATTTTAGAGATAGACTTTGAGAATATCCCCATGATCATGCAAAACTTTTACAAATCGTAATGGAAATAAATAACAAATCAAATAATGGTCAATATTCTACCCCTTAGATAATAACATTGTCACACCTAATTTGGGTCCATCTCATCTTATACAAAACCAATTTTAACTTGACAACCTTTAGTGTTAGCTATGCTTATTATGGATAGTTCCTTCTCTCTCGATGTCCAATCCATTATACATGAGGTTTATTATCTACAAGCTAAAGTGTTACATCATGAGCAGGGAGCTACTAGGCCATCACATGCCTTGGATTCTCATGTTAATTTGCATACACCTTTAAAACATCACATAGTGACAACTCCTTTGCCATTTGGATTTGTGTCACCTAATCTTACATTATATGATGGTAAGGGTGACCTAGAGTACCATCTCCAAGATTTCCATGTAACATGTTTAGACCATGTGTCCAATGATTGGATCCTCACTAAGTTGTTTCCATGTAGTCTAAAGGATTATTCCTTACAACCATTTTATGATCTATTGAATTAGTCTATCATCACATTTAATCCCTTGGTAGATATGTTTTTAGCTCACTTCTCAATAAACATCAGTGATAAGATCTCATATGCTCAAGTATCACAATTGAAACAAAAATTAAATGAGTTTATGGCCGAATATGTCTTATGATATAATACTATATTGGTAAAGTTAACAAGCCCTATAGAAAATAGAGATCTCTATGACATATTCAAATAGAGCCTACTACCAATATTACATGAATTTATCTTGTTCAAGAAGTTTCCAACCTTCATAGATTTATGCCACATAGTGAAAGAAAGAGAATTCAAGCTTCTTTCTATGGGTAAACTAAAATTAACAAGTTGATCAAAATCAAACACTAAGATTTATATTAATCTTCCATACAAGTTAAGGGCTATAGACATCCAATTCCTAACACCATTTGTGTTGAAATTGTCGATTTTACTCGAATTGCACTCAAATGCACATTTTCGGTCAAAATCCATAAAATGCCCTATATGGTTTGAACTTGTCCCTTACAAGTGTTAATTTAGGTCAAAATATCCCTAAATAGGTTAATGCATTTTATGGGCCAGCTAACTTTAATCAGATCATTTTGAGTCAAAATGACTATTTCACCATTTAGTGCTCTAGATCACTCTTTTCTTCTAATTCATTGGTACTCATCATGTCCCTTTATTATTTACTATTGGTAACATCATAAATGGGAACACAGTTCTAACGCATCTAGCATCACCTTCTAATTCTTTTTGAGTCAAATAAAGACCTAGTAATATTAATTTTTGACCATTTTGATTAGTTGAGGGTCAATTTTCAAATAATTACACAAATGTTGATTAACCTTTCTTATAGATAATTAATCCAAATCAAGGGCTTAAGTGGATTTTCCATGAGATTTGTTGAATATTTCTTTTTGAAAATTGATTCTTATTATCTGCATCACCTAGTGACATCATATATGGGGTGGCATCCATCAAGCCTTAAATGCATAAGATATTAGGATTATGGGTCACCCATGCCTAGTTAATACCTCCCATGCCTCTTCAATGCCCCTTATTCCAAGGTCATCTTGAGGATAATTATGGATTTAATTCTAAATATTAGGATTATCCTCAACCACACATCTTAATCTTGAGATGGATAGTTTAGGTTGATCCTAACCAATCTCAAAAATCTATAAACAGAGAGGCCATGGATATCATTTTTAAGCTATTTTAGTGTAAGGTTATTATGCTCAAATATCTTCAAAAATTGAATATTGCAAATTTATAATGCTAAATTATTTCCACAAAGCTTCATTGATAGGCTAGTTTAGTGGTTTACAATCAAGAGCTTAGGTTTTATGGAGTGTTCTTAAGGAATTAGAGGAGCTTACGACCATTGTTGATAAAGACAAGGATGCGTGATCAAGGGAGAACATGTTTTTGAGCCACATAGGTATGGTGAATCCATTTGGCAAGGTAATATGGTGATTAATTTCTTTCATTTGTTTCTTACTATCCTTTTTAATTCCCATAGGAATATATAGGCTTGGTTAGTTAGTTATTTATGCATGTTTCATTGTTTATAGACTAATGCTTGACTAACTTGCTTTGTAATCCTCTCTACATCTTGGCACACCTGGTGGGATGAGATGCATCCTACACCTAAAGAAGATCCTTTTGTAACTTTAAAAATTCATTTGAGCTTTTAAAACTCTTTAAAATTGATTTTCTAACTTTATTATACCATTTTTGGTTTCCACGATTTTTACATAGTAAATGACATTGATAGAAATATTGACATCAGTTACTGACATAACTGACACTGATTAGCAAAATTGACATCAGTTAGATTTTGGTTAGGCGTAACCAATGTCGATGGTATTAACCGATGTTGGTCACTATATTTTTCCAAAAACATAGACCAGAGACCTACTTTTCCAAAGTTTCTTGTTTCAAATTCAAAAAAGCTTCAAAGCTAAAAGACATGCTAACAATTTTGCTATAGGATCAAGTTTAAAGTTTGCTCAAAACATGTTTAAATCACTTTTTCATGCTTAAAAATTGATTAGGAACCTTGTTTTGGTGCTTAACAAAGAATTTTTAGATGTTTTTGGTAAATGTTTTCAAAGTATACAACTAAGACCAAGGTGTCAAATGAACACCACCAAACATTTCATTTAGGTTTAAATTTGAACACACTTGTTAATTCTTGTTTACAATAGTTGATTAGATTAATTTTGTTTGGAAAAAAGAGGAATGTTATGTGTATGTTCTTCCATTTTTCCCCTATAGGGAACCCTTGGAATCAAAAGCACCATTCCTATTCCAAATAGCCTAGTCCAAGGCTTAGAAATAATTTCACCTAAAACACTCCCAAAAAACTCACTAAAGTTTGGGTGATCTTGAAAATGACCCTAAAATCTTTCTATTTTATGCTTTCTTTATTTTCATGCAAACTTGGCTTGCGAGGGGGACTTTATCACCTCCTACAAGTTCTTTAGGGAAGCTTTAACCCAGAGTTTCATCTCCTGGTATTGACTTCATTTGACTCCTTTGGAGTTGTACACGGGACATAGTGGCATTTTAGACATCGCACTACATTGAGTGAATAGCAGGATGTAGTGATTTCATAAAGGGCTAGACATTTTTATAATAAGCTAAGTGATATGGACCCAAAATATGTGCTTTTCTTTTTCATTATTTGGCATGAAATTCATCATGTAATTGATTCCCCTAGAAATGTTTGAAACTTGATAGTTTAGTAGACCCCACTTTGCCATACCTTGTCAGTTTAGAATTAAGACGTTTGTTTTTTGTCATTAGCTTACTTGGTCTTGATTTTTGTCTAAACTTATTTTTATCTCAATGAACTTAACAAAAACACATTTTCCTCAATTTTCTTGAGCAAGGGAGGTGTTACGATGTCCAAATGGAAAATTCATCTTTTCCTTATTCAATTTGTTATCAAAAGCTTTGTGTAATGACATCCACTTTGGCACAGTCATGCTTCCTAATTGATTCTATAACTTTTACCCAATTTGTTTAAATCCTTCATTTATAATCCACATTCAAAATTGAACCTTTCTGGGTTCTAAGGGTTTTTGCATCAAAGTGGGTTTGCCATTTGTGCACTAAGCTTGTTTTAACTTGGGTTTAATTTTCTATTTGGATTTAAGGTCATTTATTAATACTCAAAATCACACTATCATCTTGGTGGAATCAAGTCATCTTGCGTATCACTCACACTTTGGGTCCTAGAACATATTTTATTCTACTAGAATCATGTGGCGACGTTGTACTACCTATTTGGTCCTAGTTTTATACTTAGTGATTCGCGTATGTCTTTACATCTTGAGTTGCTTAGTCAATTTTGTCTTCTTCATAATCTAAAGAGCTTTCCTCTAAAATTCTAGGGTCAACTTGTCAAAGTTGAAACTAGCTTTGGTAGTGTGGGTGTATCACAAAGATCTAGGCTTTGGTGTACTAGTTTTTAGCTTGGGTCTTTGAGTTACCCTACTCTTTTCTAATCTATATGATTTCAACTTTAACAAAAGTTGAGTAATTTCAAGAACTAAATCTTCTAAATTATGTGTGGTTTCAAACCATCCTCCCTTATAGTCTCATTGGTACCTTGGTTATTTATTTAAAAGAGAGCCAAAACATACTTTGATTGGTTATCAAAAATTGATCCAAAGTTAGTCAAACACACAGAACAAATCTTTTTAGACATGACTCAAAGGTTTACTCATAGTGGGGTCTCTTATGGCCTTAGGTATGAGGATGAGAAATTTTATGATGGTCAAGATAATCCCATTATTTTTGATGATATCCATACAATATTAGGATTGGAAGATGATTACAATGAATATCAACCCTAAGAAGATCAAGATGAAGCCCTTGTTAGGTTGATAGAATCAGGTGCTAGACTACCTTCTGACTTTCCTATGGAATAATTACATAAATTGGTTAGAGAAGAAAACAATGATGGCAAGAGCAAGATTTTGCGCAAATAGACATACCTTCTTCTTCTAACAAAGGAAAGGATATACAAATAGATTCAAAACCCACAAATCTATATCTTCTAGCTAAGATCAAGATAATAAGTCAATGATCTTGTCATAGACTTAACTGACTCCCTAGTTTCCACTTCAATTCACAATAAGGCTTTCAAAGAGCATGAATATATGGTGGACAGTATGCAACAAATATTGAATGATAACATTACCATAGTGGATCAAGGTAATCTAAATGAAAATTTAAAGTCACAAGAGACCTTACAAGATGTTCCATTTGACACGGAACATACATTCTTCAATCATCAAGAACCTCTTGTTACTTTACAAACTTAGAAACCCAAACATTCAATTCGAACTAAGGAAATTCCTCAAACAAATGAAAGATTGGTAAATAAACATGGACATTTCCAAAATAAATAAAATGCAAAATAGACAAATTCAAAGAATGTTTTATAATCCAAGAATCAATGGCCTATGTTCTCAACCTAAGTATAGTAAATCTAAACCAAATCATGGATCGAAAGGTATACACTCCCTATAGATCTATAAAAAACTAGGGGCACATTCTACATTGATAATAACAAAACTAGGGGTACATTCCACCCCAACAGCAATAAAACTAAGGGCACATTCCACCCCAATAACAACAAAACTAGAGGCACATTCCACCCCAATAGTAACAAAATTAGGGGCACATTCCACCCCAACAACAACAAAACTAGGGGCACATTATACCCTAACAAAAAAAAACTAGAGGCACCTCCCACCCCAATAGCATATTATCCAAACACAAATGCACCAAACATGCAAGAATGGAATTCTATGAAGGAAATTGTCCAAAGATTGGAGATGAACAATAGAGTCAAAAAGTATAAATTCAATGAGATATGCCCATATCCATTTGACTTATCTATTCTCCAAAACCCCTTTCCACCTCACTTTGAGGCACCCAAATTTGACAAATACAAAGGGAAAGGAGATCCACATGAACACATATAAAAATTATTCATTTTGTGTCAAGAGGTTGTTTATAGTAGTGAGTACTTATTACGATTATTTCCATGAAGTTTAGTGGGACAAGCTATTGATTGGATACTTAAACTACCCAAGGGATTAGTTGTGGATTGGAATGACTTATCATAAAAGTTCATTAACCATTTATCATATAACATAGAACATGAATTGACTGTTGTTGACTTATGCAAAGCTAAACAGTGTGATGGTAAAAGTTTTGCTACATATCTACAAAGGTGGAGAGCATTGGTAGGTCGCTTTTAACATAATTTACCAAAAAACTAGTTGGCTGATATCTTTTCATAAAATTTACATCTTGAAGTTGAGCTTAATCTATGGTTAACTTGTGATAACTCATTTGAATAAATTATTGACAAAGGAGTGTAGATTGAGAAGGCTCTTATTGCCAAGGGCCTTGTTAAGATCTTTACACAAGGACAAACATATAATTAGACTAAATCACTAACTCCTAAAAAAATTATGCAGGATAAGTCTAAGGGATTTCACAGAAATAAGAACGTGGTTGGAAATGGGGTGACAAAAATAAGACATGTACAAATGGTAAAAACTATGCCTCCTCCAAATGTATAAATAACTCTCTCAAATATGCTACCTAATTTTCAAAGACAACCTCCATGAAGGACATTTCATAACAATTTAAGAGTCTTTAGCAAGTTAGGAGAATCAGTTGAAGTAGTATTACAAAAGCTCATTGTAACTAAATTAATTATATGGCTAGTATCAATGCCATTTCTTCAAGATAAGCCATAACTAGACTAGTACAAAGAGAATGAATGGTGTAACTTTCATCATGTTGTTGGTCACAGTGTATATCACTATGTTTAATTATGACATATTATTGAGGACTTTATTGAAAATGGTGAGCTAGAAATTAAGTTGGCTCCTAATCAAGACACAAATTAGGATATGGGAATCTATAAAGACCCCTTTCCTCGACATGATCCATCACCACCAAGAAACAATCAAAATGGTCACAATCAAGGATAGAGGTAAAATCAAAATGAACAATAGGGTGAAAATCATAATGAGCATAATCGATATCATAATCGACACACTAATAATGTGGCTTATAATAATGTACCTTATAACTACAATAACACTATGGGATGTATTTCTACAACCCACATTGCCACTATTATTATGACACCACGTGGCTAATCTCATGTTCCTCACAACATGAGACCCATCATTATAGGGTCAACACCCTCTCCCCCTAGTAATACCATGTCGATTTCATATCATCATGTTGCTACTCCATTTACATAGGTTACTAATATTGAACAATTGTGCCATTCTTCTAGAGGCTCTTTATCGACCTAAAATTATAACAATACCTTTAATCACCCATGAATCACCATACAAGGCCCTCTTCCTTGTCCTTTAATTATAATGACTCCTTTCCACCTCTAGGTTGTGTAGTTATAACTAGATGCCCATAAGTTACCATTCAGGGCCCTTTACCCACTTCTTTCCATAAACCCCATGAGAACATTGTGCCAATGGTTCCAAAGTTAAATATTGTCCCAACAAAGACTAAACTAGTTTAATCCACAATTCAAAGGCCTTATACTATAATGGACTAATTAGATAAAACCCCTACACAAATTTCTATATTAGAACTCTTGTGGATATCTGATGTCCATAGAAGCATCCTCAACAAAATTTTGGCAAATCACATTTGATCAAAAGGGCATGTCTACCCTTAGCCCAAACCACAATAGCCCACTATATATTGAAATAATCATTTTAGATCATAAGATCAAGTGGGTTTTTATAGATAATGGTTCACAACTAAACATCATATCTCTTAAATTGGTGCAACAATTGGGTTACATGGATAAAGACATTCAACCAAAGACTATTACAATCAAGGGTTATGATAATGTTGAGAGGGAGTCATCCGGTACAGTTTGGTTGCTAGTCATGATTGGGGCTATTTATCATCACATGTTATTCCATATTGTGGATATTAAAATTACTTATAACATACTTCTTGGTCATCCTTGGATCTATGAAGTATAGGCAGTTCCAACTACTCTTCACCAATGCCTTAAGTTTCTCCATGATGGGATTGAGGCCATTATTCCCACTGATCAACAACCATACCAATATTGCAAACATCTCAAATTAGAGTTTCATAATTAAAACTATTGTCTAGGTTCTGAATTCATTTCAAAGAAGAACAAAGCCATCATTTCTCATCCATCTCTATCGAATTATATAGACCATGGTGATCTAGCCTCCATCTCAACTGATCCATTTCCTATAGTTCTAGCCAAGTAGGTGATTATTAAAGATGTAGGCATTTCCATGTATCATCTAAAGGATGTTCTCCATATTGAAAAATTACCAAAATCCCCTAAAATATTTGGTAAGCCTAAACCTTCCCAGACTCTTAACAGACCCGATCAGATTTGGCAACCAAAGAAGAAGCAACTAAAAGCTCCTATGGTTTTTTTACCTATAATTTCACCAAAGAAAGATTGAGAGGATTTTACCAAGGGAGATTGGCTATATTTTGAGGGCCTTGCTGATTTTTTTTAGAATCCAAAGTATCCTATCCCTAACAGGATAATGGATCATCTTGACTATATAGGGAAAGGCTTTAGCCCCTAGGCACAAGCAATTTTAGAGCCCTTATTAGTTGGAGTTGTCAATGGGAATCATAATCTCAGATTTAAACCACTAGAGGATGAACTCATAATATTTTGGTAGTGATTCTTTTTAAGTGACTAGTAATGAGACTCCTAACAGTGACACAACATCCCATTATAGCCTTTTCAATGAGCTTGTTGATTCAAATTTATTTGATTCAACTGTCATATTGACCATAACACCTATTGGAGCTTCCCAACCTAAAGTAAAAACTTGTCATAGTGGTGCTTCCCTTCCTAAAGTAGGAGATTATATCTTTACCATTGGTTCTTCCTACCTTAAAGTAAAACCTCACTGTAACCTATGCCTTTGCCATCATGAACTCATAGATTGGGATCAACAAAATTTAGTTATATGCCTTGATGAGTTTAAAAATGAAGAATCAATTAAAAAATACATGGGCCTACAAGATGTATTCCCCATTGGTGATCATAAACATGGTTTTGATTTTTCATTGAATCCTTCTACCCACTTTGGAGAGCAGGAAAACTTTCTTGGTCATAATAAAGAACAAACATCAATATCTTCAAGTGAAAACCTCTTTGAGGCACTTGTTGATTAGGGAAAAAGTAAATAAAAATACAAACCTTTGAGTGAAAACCTGTTTTAGGTGCTCCCAGGTGGGAAAGTTTGTTCATCCCCTCAGGACGTATAAATTCCATCTAGCCCAAGTTCAATAGCTAGTACAAACATCTCATCAAAATAACATCAAATATTTGAGTGTCTTTCTCTTGAGTTTCTAGAGGTATTTGCTAATTGGCCTTTACCTGAGAAGGTAGATTCTGATTCTTCATATTATCTAGATCTTTGGGAGGAACAAAAATAATATATGGTAGAAGAAGATGATCATGACCATATATTACTTACAATTTTAGAATATGGGTCCACACTCCTTATGGAGAGCACAATAGAAGTGAATTTGGAAACCCATGAGGATTCCAAAAATGTTTATCTTGGAGCTTCCCTTACTGAAGTAGAACATGATCATATTATATCCATTCTTAAGGCTTATATAGAAATCTTTGCATGGGCATATTCTGACATACCAGGCCTAGATCCAGATTTAGTTGTGTATCATCTAGTTGTTCACCCTGATGCTAAACCAGTCAAGTAAAAGTTAAGAAAGATGCATCCATGTATCACCTTTTTAGTTAAGGCCGAGTCAGAGAATTTATTAGGAGCCAATTTTATCAGACCACTAGACTACTCTGAATGGATTTCTAACATAGTGAAAGTAAGTAAAAAGACCCCAGGCATACATATATTTGTACTGATTTTCATGATATCAATAAGGTATGTCCCAAAGATGATTTTCCTCTACCCAACATTAGCATGATTTTCAGCTCAATTGCTAGGTATGAGATTCTATCCTTAATGGATGGATTTTCTAGTTATAATCAAATCAAGATAGCTCCTAAAGATCAACATAAGACTACTTTCACCACTATGTGGGGAACATTCTATTACCAAGTCATACCATTCGGTTTGAAGAATGATGGAGCCACATATCAATGTGTAATGACTATCATCTTCCATGACATGATGCATGACATTATCAAGGACTATGTTGATGATATACTAGTAAAATCAATAATAAGAGATGGACACCTTGACATTCTATGAAGAATATTTGAGAGGCTTCATGCATATAAAGTTTGCTTGAATACTAAGAAATGTGTCTTTAGAGTCAAATCAATAAAATTTCTAGGGTTCATTATATCATAACAAGGGATTGAAGTTGACCCAATAAAGGTCATCACTATTATGGAAATGCCTCCACCTAATAATATTCAATAGTTATGACGTCTACAAGGGAAGATCCAATCTATACATAGGTTCATTTCTCAACTAGCAGATAAGTCCCACCCATTTAACCATATCTTAAATAAAAGGGTGACCTTTTAGTGGGATGAAGATTGTTAGATAGCATTTTCAAAGCTTAAAACATACTTGGCTAGTCCACCGATCTTACGACCTCCAACACAAGGAAAGCCACTGCTTCTTTACCTATCAGCCATAGAATATGCACTGGGGGCACTTTTGGCTCAGTATGATGATCATGGTAAGGAACACGTGGTTTATTATTTAATTTACACACTACTAGCCTATAAATATAATTATTACCTATTGAGAAGCCATGTTTAGCTATGGTGTTCACCACTCAAAAATTGTGACATTATATGCTAAATAACAAAACTTTTGATATCACCAAGGTAGATCCCCTCAAGTTCTTCTTATCTAAAGTAGCTCTCTAAGGATGCATGGCTAAATGGATTATGCTCCTCAATGACTTTGAAATTAAATACTAGAATCAGAAGGTAATTAAAGGGCAGATTCTTATAGACCAACTTGTAAAAGCTCTTATTACAGCCACTCAACCTCTCAACTTTGACCTTCCAGATGATTCTATCATGATGATAGAACAAGCATGACAAGAGCCTCAATAGTGGACACTATATTTTTATGGATCCTTCACATATTAAGGATCTAGTGATGGCATAGTTTTAATAATTTAGTAAGGGTATTTGATCCCCAAATCTTTCTATATACAATTTTAGTGTACAAACAATAAGGCCAAATATGAGGCATTAGTTGTAGGGCTCCATCTTTCTATACAATGGGATATTCAAAGCTTAAATGTCTATGAAGATTCACATCTAATCATAAATTAGACAACTAATCAGTACCAAACAAGAGATGATAAACTTATCCCTTACAAGAAAATTATTGATAACCTTAAAAGACATTTTAAATCTCTATAGTTTGAGCAAGTTCCATGAGTCAACAATAGTTTGTCAATGCCATGGCAACAATTAGTTCCATGATTCAAATGCATGATAGTGCTAAAGAGTATCAGTTCTTGATTGAAAAACTTCTTTAGCTAGTATATATTTTATTAGATTTAGAGAGGATATGAACCATTGTTGATCCTAATCTCTCACCTGAGCTACCATGGTACCAATATTTTTATAACTATTTCCATAGCCATGTCTTTCCTACCAACCTTTCCAATAACCAATAAAAACTTTTCCTTCATTGCCTAACATGTTATATCCTCCTTGGAAACATGATTTATTAAAAAGGATATGATGGAATGCTTCTTCATTATTTATCTATGGGATAATCTAAGTTGGCACTAAAAGAGGTTCATGAAGGAATGTGTGGGGCCTATACCAATGCTGTAGTCCTAGTAAAGAAACTTCTCAGAATAGGCTATTATTGGCCTAAAATGGAGATAAATGCTTGTAATTATGTAAAGAAGTGTGTTCCTTGTCATTAGCATGGAAACTTGATACATACACCTTCCTTACCATTGTAGCCAATTAAAACACCATGGCCATTCTTCACATGGGGTCTTGATCTCATTGGAAAAATTAACCCAATGTCTTCAGATGGCCATAAGCACATTTTTACTGTAACTAAGTACTTTACCAAATTATTTGAGGCCATTCCTCTCACTTATGTTATCAAGAAACAAATAGCAAAATTCATTCATTACCATATCATCTGTCGTTATGGAATCCTAGCCTATATTATATCTGATAATGGTGGACCCTTTGTAAACCAAGATTTGAAATCTCTTTTTGAAAAATTCAAGATCAAACACAATAAATCCACTCCATATAATCTACAAGGCAATAGACAAGCTGAGGCATCAAATAAAACCATTATATCCATCTTAAAAAAGATTTTCAATGATGTTGCTCATAATTGGCATTTGCAACTCTTTCTTACCCTCTAGGATTATAGAACCAATCATCACACCCCAACTAGAGCTACTCCATACTCCCTTATTTTTTACACTAAAGCTATCATCCTAGTCAAGATTGAGATCCCATCATTAAGAATATCACTGGATCACATTGAAGATGATGAAGACTATAGAGTCTCATGGCTACAAGAACTAGAACTTCTTGATGGTAAGAATTTGGATACCCTAGAAAACTTGTAGGCCTATCAAAATAGATTGTGGAGAAGCTAGAAAAAATTCATTCTCCCTTAATAATTTGAGATTGGTGACTTAGTTTTGAAATAAAACTAGAAGAACACAAATGTTGAACCCAAAAAGAAAGGCAAGTTTTATTCTAATTAGTTAGGACCATACATTATCAAAACAAACTATGGATCATGAGCACATCGATTGGCTAAACCTAATGGTGAAGAAATTTTAGAGTCCATGAACATCATACACCTTAAGAGGTTCTATGCATGAATAGCTTTGAACCATTATCTATAAGACCCCTGACTTGGGGGAAACTTGTGTTGTTGTAATTTTATCCCACCCTTTTATCTTACCTTGAAATTTTTTTATACTATCTTGGTCCACTCTTCATGAATCTTGATAGAAAAGGCTTTGAACCCTTGGCACTCTGAACAATCTAGATTGCTCTCTTCAAAGATGAATATCTTTATTATGTCTAGGACATGTTAGAAGATTGAACACTTTTTTTCCCTTGACCAATTATGATATCGATTGTGTCTCATGAGCATTATGAACATCTTCAGTAGCAGTTCTAAAAAATAGTTTAGCCATGACAATCTTGTGCAGCTTCTGATAGGTGAACATTCGCATCTTCTCAGTACAAGTATTTTGTTGCTTTCTTATTTTATCAAGAACCTCACTCTCACCAATTTGTGAGCATGGTCCATTTTAGTTAGCTTAGCTATCTTATTGGAGCTTCTACTCTCAAGACATGCATCTCTTTGACTAGATGGTCCCACCTTGTGCATATTTTATACCAAAAACACCAAAAATATTAGAAATACTTTGAAAACACCAAAAGCATTGGAAATAATTTAAAAATACCAAAAACATCAGAACATGATTGATAAAATAATAAAAATATTATCTCACACTTCTATACATTTGTACATTCTTGTTATACCATCCCATGTTCTCACCGTTTTATGAGCAATTGTTAAGTTTAAATGCTCTCACCATTTTATGAGAAACTGTTATGTTCGAATGCTCTTACCATTTTGAAAACATAGGTACACCAATTCATCTTATATTTTCCCATGCACTTGCAATTTTTTAAGATCATTCTTTCTCATCTCATCAGTTTCTTATTTTCTAGACCATTCTCATTTGTTTGTTGTATCTTCCATTTCTTCTATAAACCCTGATGGTTTGTTCATCATTTTTATTCTATCCCATTTCTTGGGAGAACTACATGTGGCATGAAGTTCATGTTGGAATATGCATCCATATAACTATGTAGGCAAAATCCACTGGTCTCATACATCTGGAGTCAGCTCAACGAACCCCTTCTTTTTCCTCTCTTCCCCCATTTCCTATATCATTGTTCCTCTTTAATTAGGGAACAATTGTCGCGTCATTGGTATTTGTTATGATGGAATTAGGCTTCTAGGTAGAATGCATTTTAATACTCAACTCTATGTTTAAATGTGCATCTATTTGCATACATTATGAGTTTAATTAATTATTGGTCTGGTTTTCATCATTTCTAATTCCATTCTCTCCCAAACTTAGATGAACTATATTAGCTTGAAGTTTATGTTGGAACATGAGTCCATTGAACTATGTAGGTAATGCTCAATTATTATTGAGGTCAACTTGAATATCTCCATTCTTATTTTCACCTCTCTCATAACTTTGTGCATTCTCATATGTTTGGCTTTATATGGCTTTCTAAGCCATTACCCCATTGCATATACATTTTTGCCCACTCACTTTAACCTATCTTTTGGGTTATATCCTTGATCTCTTTTTCTTGCCAATTTCCCATGATAGGGCCCACCATCTGAACAATGTCCAAATCAAATCATTTCTATAGGGGAAAATTCATTCTTTATTCTTTATAAATGATCAAAGTTTTCCCTATTGGAGCACAACTATTTTATCACTATCAAATCTACTCTACTAGAGTATTTCTTATTATATTCTCTTTGGAGACCCCATTCTAGTGGTGTTTCCATTCCTGAAGTAGAATGTTCTCCCTTTTCCTCTAATTCCAAGCTCTCCACATTAAAGCCCATGATGACAATACTTTAGTGTGCAACTTATCCCAGGATTGATCAATGTCGTAAGCACACAACTTGTACTCTCAAATTAGGTACATTCATAATGTGTCCCTTACATTTATAGATTATATCTTTCCCATTACCCCCATATTTGGGGCCTATTATACCTCTAATTATATTTTTATCATTGATGGTAATCATGTGTGCAATTATTAGCTCATCTAGATATGATCTATTCCTTGGGTTAATCTCTCACTTTCTCTCTATTTTCGAGAGTCCATCTTTCTCTTTCATCCTAGTATGTTCTCTTGAGGGGACCTCATGGGTCTGTTATAATTTATTCTTGAAAACTCTTTTCTTTAAAAATATGTTACTTCACTTAAATGTCTTGTTACGCCTTCTCAAATAGAGGCAAAATGTAGACATCCAATTCCTAACACCATTTGTGTTGAAATTGTCAATATTACTTGAATTGCACTCAAATGTACATTTTAGGTCCAAAAACATAATATGACCTAAATGGTTTGAAATTTTCCCTTACAAGTGCTAATTTAGGTCAAAATATCCCTAAATATGGTAATTTATTTAATGGGCTAGCTAACTTTGATAAGATCATTTCAACTTAAAATGACCATTTTGCCATTTAGTGCTTTAGATCACTCTTTTATTCTAATTAATTGGTACACATCATGTAACTTTATTATTTATTGTAGGTAACATCCTAAATGGGATATAGTTCCAACACATCTAGTGTTACCTTCTAATTCTTTCTAAATCAAATTATAACCCAGTAATATGACTTTCTGACCATTTTGATTAGTTGAGGGTCAATTTTCAAATAATTACACAAATGTTGATTAAATTTTCTTAAGGATAATTAATCCAAATCAAGGGTTTAAGTGGATTTTACATGAGAGTTTTTGAATATTTATTTTTAAAAATTGATTCTTATTATCTACATCACCTAGTTACATCATCTATGGGTTGGCATCTATCAAGCCATAAGTGCATAAAATATTAGGATTATGGGTCACCCATGCCTAGTTAATGCCTCCCATACCTCTTCAATGTCCCTTCTTCTAAGGTCATCTTGAGGATAATTATGGATTTAATTCCAAATATTAGGATTATCATCAACCACACATCTCAATCTTGAGATGGATGATTTAGGTTGATCTTGACCAATCTCAAAAATATATAAATAGAGAGGTCATGGACATCATTTTTAATATATTTTGGTGTAAGGTTATTATTCTCAAATATATTCAAATCTTGAATATTTCAAAATTATAATGCTAAATTATTTCCATAAAGCTTCATTGATAGGCTAGTTTAGTGGTTTACAATCAAGAGCCTAGGTTTTATGGAGTGTTCTTAAGGTATTGGAGGAGCTTACCACCATTGTTGACAAATACAAAGATGATTTATCAAGGGAGAACATGTTTTTGATCCACATGGGTATGGTGAATCCATTTGGGAAGGTAATATGGTGTTGCTTTCTTTTATTTGTTTCTCACTATCCTTTGTAATTCCCATAGGAATAGATAGGTTTGGTTAGTTAGTTATTTATGCATGTTTCATTGTTTATAGACTAATTATTGAATAAATTTCTTTGTAATCCTCTCTAAAAGGACCACTTAAAATAAGAGTGATCTAAAGACCATAATTAATGCAGTTTTAGATCCATTTCCTTGCCTAGTTTTATCAGCTCCTTCATGGAGTGTTTTCACCAACCATCTAGAATTTCCAACATGTATTTTACAATAGATCCTAAAATGTAATGTCATATCTCTCCTTACCATCATATAGGTTTATAATACACAAAAGTTTCCAAAAAGATATGATTTCAATGCATTTTATGAATATCATAGGGCACTAAGCCATACAACAAACCAATGCATCACATTGAAACATAAAATACAAGATTTGATATAGGTTAACATAATTGATGTGGGAAATCCCATATAAGAGCCCAAAGTTCAAAAAATAGAAGTTAGGACATTTAAAATATTCTCAGATCCATTTCTAAATCACACAAAAATGAGGCAGGGGGTACCTCAGGTGTTCACTACACATATCAGGTGCATATACCACTAGAATTATATCACACTACTATAGAGGATGCATACCCTTTACATAATATTATTTTTGTGTACCATATTATAGTACCAACTATACCACTCATCCCTTTCTTAGAGTATGATATTGTTGATGATGATTCATATTTATCTGCACTCTTTATATAAGCCTACATAGATCATCTTATTTAGAATGTTATGGTTGATAATGGGTTAAGTATTAACATGTGAAATATCACACTTATACAACATTTAAGGTATTAAAATTAGGGTATTTATCCTAAAAAAATAGTTATTCAAGGTTTTAGTGGCCATGTTTAGAGATCCATTGAGGATATTGTACTTCCACTATAGGTTGAACCAACACATGTGGCCACTAGATTATTAGTGGTATATAGTGAAATCACATTTAAAATGTTATTGTTTAGGCCATGGATAAAATATATATGATCCATCCCATCCAATATGCAAAAATTACTTAAATATATACATGAAAATTAGGTGATCATAGTTGAGGGTCTTTCATATGAGTATCCTCTACTTGTCCCATAGCTAGTTATACCATGATTACTAGTTAATGCTCAGTTAATAGTTATAGTTTTGACCATGGTTACTATCAATACACCATATATTTCAATAGATCCACTAGTATAGGTGAGGTGTACTCCTAAAATGTTTTCATGTATGCATACTATACCACAAAGACCATTATTAGATAGAC
The DNA here is from genome assembly GCA_037957365.1 of Torreya grandis. Classification (NCBI taxonomy): domain Eukaryota; kingdom Viridiplantae; phylum Streptophyta; class Pinopsida; order Cupressales; family Taxaceae; genus Torreya; species Torreya grandis. The sequence goes on from JARHVA010005001.1 coordinate 1,256,656, forward strand.
CCCTACACCAGAGATATGTTGTAGATTGTAGAAGGCCTCCCTCTACTCATTTTATTCTAAGATTAGTATTATTGAGTTCTCAAGGTTATTATCATATTACACCTATGATAGCTAAAACATATTCTACTAGATGGGTCTCTAAGACCACTATAGTTCACAAGACACCATAGCTAGTTTCAAAGATTTGGAGCACCACTTCACAGGCAGTGCTAGATATAGGTCACTCAATATAAAAAGTTATGGGACTAAATTTATTTATTTTTATATCAAACATGATCATTATTATTTTATTTGATGTAGGCCGCATTAATAGTGAGTCTCCAATTATACTCATTGGTTAGTATTGTTCTTCCTTTCTTGTACATACTTTCCTTATCTCTTGTTCCTTGTATATAAATTTATCTTCATGTTGTTTGTACATAGCTTATATTTAGAAAATATAAAAATAATATAATATTTTAAAAACATAAAAAACATTCAAATATTTACTTATAAAAAATAAAATTATAGATTTTATGCATTTCCATGTTTACATCTCTTATATTTTCTAGACATCACATATGCTAGCTATCTTAGTATAATCAGTTTTATCATACATACAAGCTTCACTTGTTCTTATTGAGTGTTTTAAGATTGATTATAAGACTCATGTCTACTACAAAAACATATATTTGATATTATATACCCACTAGGGGCATATACATAGATACATAGGTTCTTTATTTGGCACATTGACCCATTTAAGTGCACCCTATACACTATTTTGATTATTGTTGACCAAATTTGACTTTTTAGTCAAATTAGGGAACATATAGGTAAAAAATTGACTTTACAAGTTTATAGGAGGTATAATATATTTCCATGAGATGTTTTATAGGTCATTGGATGCCATTAAATGTTAGATTAGCCTTGGTCACTTATTTCATTAGTCTCTCATGTCATTTTGGGTCATTTTAAAGGTAAAAATAGTGTATTTAATGATTTGTATGGGTTTATTAGGAAATTTACAATTTAAAAAAAGTTATTTCATGTCACATATATCATTATAAGTCATATATAATTGACACTATCAAAAATTTGGTAGGTTATTTAGAGAAAAGTTAGTTTTTCTTAAGGAAAAAGGAGAGATTGGCACTTGTACAACCTCTTTGGGAAGTGTGCCAAATGAAAAATGTTGAAATATGAATATTAATCTTCCATAAATTCATATTAATTCTTTAATTTTTTTAAAAGTGATATTTTGAGGCCAAAACCATTGTACTCTTTTCTTGGCTTTCTAGACACACTAAAGTGACTTAAAGGTTTTTGCTTGGTACGATCAGCACAAGTAGTTTTAAGACATGATTTGGGATGTTTTTTAAAAATAATATAAATTAGTTTTAATATAAATATTTTTAATAATTATAAATTATGCTTTATGAATCATCTTTTTGAAATTGACTGCGCAAATCTGCCTGCCCATCTATGTACCCTATTGGGTTTCCCTTGGCTTGAGAAATTCCATACAAAAAACTTGATGAGTTTGATTCCATATGATTTTTAAATCCCAAGAACATGTTACCCATGATTTTTTTCATGTTTAAAGTTGATTTTATGAGGAATTCATCTCAATTTTATAGATTGGTCCATTATGTGTTGATCAGTAGGTTTCCATTATTTTTTGAATTTACATGTTTTGTGAATGGTCATAGAGAGTTTTGATAGTACCATTTAAATTATTTCAAGGTCCCCCTAGTTAATCTCACCATGAAAATTCATTATCTAAATTAATATTCATATTTTGTAGCCATATACATAAAACACAGTCAAGCAACCATGAACACACCTCTATGTCTACATCTATAAAAGAATATAGCATTGACATGGAATGAGAGAGCTTGTTTCAGACTTGTAAACATCATAATGTTTAATTTATATAAATTTAGTGGGGGGGGGGGGGGGGAACTGACTATGAAGGTAGTTTCCATGAGTATGATTCATAATTCATGATTCATTGCTTACATACAGCTCAATGTACACCTACAAGTGCAATCATGAAGGTTTTCCAATGTTGAAACAAAAGTTAAAGCTTGTATCAAGACTTTAATATAATAATTATCACCTGATCTCTTTGGAATATCATGAATTTGGTCATAATGTCAAGGTCACAATACCACTGCCCATACTCCTCTTCAATGCTTGCATACTAGATGCACATATAGGCATTCTATGATGATGTCACATAGTTGAAGGCTTCAATGGTTTTTTAAAGATTTTTGAGATACAAATAATTAATTTAAGGACATCAAGATAATCCTCAAACTCATGGGATCAATAAAAATATAATTTGTTTCAAACTCCACACTTGCTACCTATATACTAGAATGAGTGTCTATAGGTGTTCCTAGCAGAGAATGAGAAAATCTCAATGGAAAAATTTGGAGAATGAAAAAGACTTATCTGAAGTTATATTGTATGGTTTTATCATAGTAGACCTTGGATGAGGTTCCAAATGTAAATTTTAAATTATAAAAACTTATAAAGCATGATATGGCACTATTAAGGGCTCTTTTCCCTAAATTGAGCAAACAAAGGTCTTAAAGGTTTTATGAATATCCTTTACTTTATTTGTTAAGATAATTGCAACATATAGTTATGTGAGCCATGTATCCCCTAGCATAGATAATAGTTATTATAGAGATGAGGGTCAAAAATTGAGGAGAGTATGGAGGTTTAGATCCTTAAAGTGGCATCAAAAGAGACTGAAAGTTTGTATTATTGTCTACATGTTTAGAGGTTTGAAAGACATTGCATCCCGCAATAAAACAAAGCATTCCATCATGACTAAAGTAGACTCATGAACTAAATGGTGTACAAATTATCCTCAATATCATCAGTATGATGTTGATAAGGATATTATAATCTCCATATACATCTTTAGGTATCTCTTTAGTGAGAAATATGCACCTACAAAAGGGGTGTCTCATTTTAAACAAGAGATACCTAAAGATATCCTTAGTGTCTTAGTTAGAGGACAATGGAGTACCCAATTTTGACCAAAGGTGCATAGGAAGGACTAATGGAAATTTGGAATGATGAAACAAGTTGAATACCTTCATTATAATTAAAAGGATTTTTATGATCTATAAAAAATGGGATGCAAGCATGTATAAAATCCTTAATGTCCTATGAACACCTACAACCCTATATATGATGATATAGGTAATGAGTTAGGAATAGGGTATTCTTGGTGCTAAAAGAGATAATGTTTGGTGAGGTTTCACATAGAAAAGGTGGATAAGTGACCCCATAGGACTATAGATGAGTTTTTAAACATTATTTAATCTTGATTCATGATAAAACAACCTACAGGGGTCTATTTTTAGGGAAAACATAGTCACAGTCAACTGTGACTGAGTAGGTAGAGATCAAAGAGAACATGAGTGATCCATGAGAGGTAAAAATGGGGAATAGAGACTAGAACACATTAATAATGATGATGAAAACCTATATAGGATCTTGGAATCTAAAATCAATAAAATTTAGGTCTTCTAATCATCAGAACTTAGTTCAAAGGACAAATAGTGGGTACTTCCCTTTGTGCATGTACCCTATAGTTTTGGATATTGGGGACAAAAGGATGATCTAGAAGCTATGAGAAATTTTTTGAAAGGTGTGAGAAGTTGTAAAATATATAATACATCATGAAAAACCTTGTTCAAATGGAGGAAACCCAAAATGGTCCTCTAAACCACCAAATATGCAGGCAACTTGTTAAGTAGGGTTTGATCCTAATATCAAATGAAGATCCATTCATACTTATATCCTTAGGTAGGATCTCTAAAAAGTTTGAATATGTTTAGAGGGTGAATATGGAATTTTTTAAGCCTTTTTAGGTAGGAAAAACAACAAAAAATTCATTGTGTGCTTAAACTTGTATATGGGTACACTAGGTATGACTAGGCCTAGTGCCCAAATCAAGAGGCAGTCACTCTTACAACACTAGATATGGGTTATAACCTATGTGAAAATGTTCATAGGATCATTACAAATATGTTAAGGATTTTATAAGGTATTAAAAACATTATGAGATCCATATTTTACTCAAGTAAAAATGTAGGCCCCTAGAAATAAGGAAAAGAGCTCGATAGGACATGTTTGGACACTCATACCTTTCATGAGGCCTTGCATGGGACCTTGATAGGTTTAGCTAAGCTATCAAGGGTCTTGAATAATGATTTAGTGAGATTTTTTTTCAAGTTGAATGTCCAAACTTTATGAAAAAAGATTAAGACTCAAATAGGCCTAAAACCCTACTAAACCCTTGCAGAGACTAGTTTGATAAAATGGAGTTGTATAGCTATCCAAATGGCATAGTTTACCCAAAACAATGATCGGATGTTGTTAAGGACTTAGTTAGGTTACTCCCCATGCCTCTTTATTGTATGGAATTGTATGAATGGGGGTATAAACAAGGTTTTTTTCATTATTTTATGTGTTGTGTAGGATGCAAGAGGAGTCAAGAGATGAAACAAAATTTGGAGAGAATATTGAGACTTTTAATAACTACTATGTCCCAACCAGGTGATTCAACTTAGCTAGTCAAAATTGGCATATTAGAAAAGCTAGTGATGAAGATGGAAAAATTCAAGTGGGATAATTTTTAGATGTGGATATGCTTATAAGGCCATGGAGGGCCTTGAAACTTGTCATTCACTCCCTCCCATTTATTTTCATGGAAACCTGATGCCAATTTTGAGGCCAAGTGTGTAGGGTATATGGAAGGGAAATTTTCTAAATAGTAGATGATGATGGCTCATTTTCAAAGGTTTTTAGAGGAAAAATAATGTAACCAATGAATAGAGAGGAATTTTTGATGTTCCTATATTTCATTCTAATCATTAGACCTAGTATTAATTAGTTACAAGATGTTCACATAGGCCTAATAATGAAGACATTTTTTTGTGTAAAATGGAGAGTTTTATTCCACTTTTCATCAAGTTGATGACTTATATTGACACTTTTAACTCTTGAAATTTCATGGATCATCCCATATAATTCTCACATTCATAATTAAGTGCTTATCTTAGCTTGACAAGTTTCCTTGTGACCCTTGGCCTTCTCTTCTTCTCTCCCTCTCACAAGTTCTATAAGGACTAGCCATTTTAGCATTATATTGGATGCTCCACTTGAGTATGGTGAATCCCTAATCATTTGTATACATTTTGATCAATAAAATGATTAAGTTTTACCTCTTCCATGACTATTCATAGTGTGCTTTACTTGAATGTTGAATTTGCTTAATGAAGACTATGGATTCCTTAGCAAGTTGTCACATTCACTCACCTATTTATAGTTTTTTCTTATAGGGCATGTGATGGGTTCTAAAAAATGTCAAAGTTTAAGTGACTTAGTATCTTCATTAGTTATATTCAAGGCCTCTTTTATAGTCCTCCTACCTTTGCACATTCATCCATAACCCCACAATGTAATATTGATGTAAGAAGACATAGATTGGAGAGTGTATGTTTAGTTTGTCCTTTGATTTCAAGTGTAATATGCACATGGTTGGATGTCATCAGTCAATTTGGTTTATCACCTCCATTATATTAATTTGTTTTTATTTATTCTTCTCCCTTGTCACCCCCTAAAATTATTAGTAGTTACAATCCTCAGTGGTACTTTAAGGGAGCTAGCCCTATCTAGAGATTCACATCATTTCTTAGGCTCCCCACAAGCCTAAAGGTGATTCCATTGTGCCACTTGGATAAGGAGATATTTTACATATCCTCAAAGGGTGCATATCCAAGTGACAAAAATTACTAGGTTACATCTTTTTAAACTCTACATCATAGCTTTAGCATTGTTATATATTGATATTGATCATGTTACACCTACTTAAATTTTGTACTGGCTACTACTAGTTTAGACTCATCATATGTACATCTTAGATATTACACATATTTGTATTACATGTTCATGCATACTTTAATTATAGCTTTTTTAGTTTAGATTTGATTGTATCTCTATGCTTCTTCTATTTTAGGGCATTTGAATGTCATTGTTCTATGGCTCTATGTCACTTATTTTCATTGTATTTATGATTTGGACATGTATCCATGTCCTTGAGTGTGATTTACTAATTTTATATACATACATTTGAACATGTCCTTCCATGTGGACTTAAGATAGCTTAATTTTTCTTTACGTATGCAAACATTTGAACATGTCTTTGTATGTATTTCTTTCTTAGATTTAGTGACATCTTCCAATGTCCTTTGTATTATAGTGCCTTGGCCTACTTTGTGTGCCTCATGTGAGTTATATGTATGTTTTCTTGTATGAATCATGGACATGAAACTTATCTCTTACCTATTACACACTCTAGTTTTATATTCCATGAGGTATCCATGCATCTCCCCTTCTTAATTAGGTGTCATGATGAAAAGCATGCCTCATCCCCTAGGTAGTTACTCAATTATTTCTTAGATTTATTGTTCACATAAATTTTTATATCTATCTTGATAGCCTTGTGAATGTTAGACACAACATACATCACACATTACAAACTTATTATTAGATTATATTACATTATTATGTTATGTATGAAAATTATATTTGATTATTACGTAGATATCATATATGCTCCAACTAACACACATTTTTCAAAACTTTTTCTTTTAAGGATAGTTATTACATAGGTTCAACAACTCCCCTTAAAAGAGGGTTCATTCATATAAGTTTGTCACAATGTTCAGGCTATGATAATGCACTTGGAGTATAAATCTTAGCACATAGGCTCATAATATAAAAATCAAACTTAGGTAGACATAGTGAGAAATAGTGACACATAGATCAGTTATAGTTGCACAAAAAATTAGATCCATTAGATATTAATTCCCAAATTGGGACAATAGCACCACATGGAACTACTATCTAAGATATGGTGATACTTTTTAGTAGCCTTATTTTTATAAAAATATATTTTCCATAAAATTATATTAGGTATAGTTTAAGTTTGCATAGGGTCAGTTATAAATTTATTAATTTTTCTCAGTTTAGCTAAGATTCATAATGATTTACTCAAATTGGGGGCATCATGCATGGCTTGATCATTTCCAAATTTATTTTAGATACCGTGATACATATTATTAAAACTCAGTCTAGAATCCATATGCTTAGATATCAAAATTAGGGGAACGTGTGTGGCACATTAGTTTTGTATGCTCACGTATACACTAGTTTATCATATAGATTTATCTATATTGTATACATCATAAACCATGTTATAGGTTACACACTAGATTCATGACTTACTTAATCTATAGTGGTAGGTATTCTTGAGTGACCTAGAGCCTCCCAATATACCTGAGTGGCTACAAAGCAAACATCTCTAGTTATACATTTATAGTTACATCATATAGTTTTAGTTTTAGATGCATATAATATACATGGGTAGGTGATGATGGATTTATTGTCTACTTGATTTATTGATGCACATACACAAGAGGGTTGGACACATGATCATTCCAATCTAAGATATTCACAAGTAATGATCTATCAAGTAGGGGTGGGTAATGATGGAGTCAAAATCAAATTGAGTCATTAAACCAACCACATATGAGGATTGAATAAACCATCAACTCAGTCCAAGATATTTAATGATTGATCAATATATACATGCACACACATAACTTGTCACTAAGTTTATACATTATTTTTCATACCTAGTGAGGTGTATTTATTCCTTTCCTCTCTCTTATCCCTTAGTTTTATCTCTTTACTTAGTTTTACTTACTCAATTTTGTATTTGATTTTGATATCTCTTAAGTAAGGACTGATATATGCACATTTAACTTTTAGTACATGCAATGGAGCATGTTACACATACTCATATCTAGATTCATGGGATTCACCTCTTAGGACATGCATTGGAACATGCTTCACATAATTAGATCTAGATTCATGGGCTTCACCTCTTAGGTAAGTCTATGTGTGCTAATTTTTAATTTATCCTAATCATTTTTATTTGTTTTATTTCTAGAATAAAGTGGGGAGGGGGGAATTTAATCACCCAAAAATTACATTTGAGTGTTAAGAGTGCTACTTGAGATCACCTATCCATAGATTATCTTTAGACCTATCTCAGGGCCTATTTTCACACTTATATAACCATTGTGTGGGTCATATGAATACATACACATCCCTAAATTAGTTCTAAATCCTCATTATTTCATCATATCCCTTCATGCCTCAGGTTCTACCACCTAGACACTAACACCATAATAGGGATAATAGTGCCACATGGTGCTAGTGTCCCAAATTTGGAGTTACTATCCTTCTCCTCATTTTTCTATAAAAGGATATATTTTCAAATATTATACCACCTAAGGTCATCTTATACCTCTTTTATCACCTGCATAAGCACCAAAATAATATATATACATGACTTTTAGCCCTCTAACCACTAGTTAGAAATAATATGCAAATTACACATATAAAATCAAAATAAGTTATGCACAATGAAGGTTATCAATCCCTATTCTATTATACATATGAATATAACCATATACAACACTCCTAAGCTTAGATTATTTATATTTCTATTCTCAAACACATTTAAATCACTTAGGTCTACAATCATACTAAATTCACTTTCACTTACACCTATACTTAGGTGGGGAGAACTACATCAGGCTTGATCACTCTTCATATTATTGGAATGTAGGAAAATATCATCACACTCAAGTGTTGAGGATGTCCAGCCTACCCCACTAATAACATAGTTTACTATTTGTATCAACTAGATGACCTAAAAATATGGAAGATTAGGGTTTTATCATAAAATCAATCAAAATAGGTCATTTATAGGGTTTTAAAATTTGTGTGTGTAAGAATAAAATTAATATACTTATACATAGGTGCACCTATAAACTTATAAAAATTATATACAGAGGATAATAAACCCAAAATAATGACACTGTCACCACATGACACTATTATCCAATTAGGTTGATACTATCCATAAGGGGTTTTGACACATGGATCTTGTTTGTGATTCTCATACCAACCTCTACCTTCATTTTTTGCCTATAGATCATTCATCTCGGTCATATTCTAGTTGAGTTATCATTTACATTATTTATTGCTATTTTTAGAAAGTTCAAATGTAGTCAATTCTATAATATATCAATGGTGGTATTTATTACATATTTTACTCAAATTTACTACACTCAACCCTATAAAAACATAGGATTTACATTCATTATAAGTCCTAAAAGGTTAAAACAACCCCCAAATTACATCTTATATAGTCAAAATTAAGTTCACAAGGTTCCATTTCAACCAAATTGTAATGAATAATTATAACCCTAAAACTTAAACTCTAAATCATAACACATAATTTAGGTCCACAAGGATCAATTTAGCCCAAACCACATCTATAATTACACCAATTAACTAATCAGAATAATTCATGAATGAATTGAAGCTAATTTATCCCCAATTCACGTCTTATGTAATTAGGTTGAAGGAGATAAAATTAACCTCAATTGCCTCTTTGATTGAATGAATAAACTATTTGGTTCATTAATGATGACATAGGGTCAATTTCATTTAAAATCACATCATATATAATTTAAACTACGTTTGAATGTGGATCAATTTTTCCAGAATCATGTCATTGATTACACCATTTGATTAATTTGATCAATCTATAATGAAATAAAAGCCAATTTAGTATTAAATCACATTTTATAGTTTTAATTAGGTTCAAGGGGCTCATATTGACCTTAATTTCCACCACAATTAAACCAATCAACTATTTAATTCATTAGATGATGACATTGGAGTTTATTGAGCCTCAAACCATGTCTTATACAAATCAAAATTGAATATGTTAATGAACTAAATTATTCTATACTTTGTTATCTAATGAAATTGGATTTTATTATGTCCCAAATCATATTTTATAGTCACAATTTCGTAAGAGGCTCAAATTACTCCCAATTCCCTTCAAATTGAACCAATGGATTATTTGGTTTATTTTGTCATGTTATTGGGGTTAAAATCCCCAACTTACATTCTTTATAATCAAAATTAGGTTCAAGAGGCTCAATTTTACCCAAATTTCATCACTAATTGCACCAGTTCACTCATTCATTACATATGTTAAGAAATCTAAGCTAATTTATCCCTAAATCACATCTTATAGTCATAGTTATGTGAAAGGGATCCAAATTAGCCCTAATTGCCTCTAACATTAAAATAATTCACTTTTTCATTCAATTTTTAATGAAATAGCCTGTTTGAACCATAAGTCATATTATATATAGTCAAAATTATGCAAATGCACTAAAATTACATCAGTGTATCAATTATGTTCTTTTTATGGTAGTGTATATATTGACACATTCCACTTCAATATATATATATATTGAAGTGGAATGTGCCAATATATACACTACCACTTCAAAATATATATATATGGTAGTGTATATATTGGCACATTCCACTTCAATATATATATATATATATATATATATATATATATATATATATATATATATATATATATATATATATATATATATATTATACACTACCATATATATATATATATATGGTAGTGTATATATTGGCACATTCCACTTCAATATATATATATATATATATATATATATATATATATATATATATTATTAATGTGAATATATATAAACATAAACATAAACATAAACACATGTAAATAAATATTTTATATTTTAGTGTGTAATGCAAACATAATGCGTACACACTATGTTATGTTTAAATTAATAAATCAAGCATTTTGGCTCAAAAATGGCTTGGATTCTAGAGCCAAAAGCTTGGACCTATAAACACATAAAATAATTTGAGATATTAAAAAAAGAAAAAAGAAAATTCAACCTCCATCACCAAATACACTTTGAATTTAAATGAGCCAATTCATAAAATTATTACCAAAATGATGAGCATGCTCTCCTCTTTTCAAATATATGTTTTTTTTAAATTTTTTTGACTATTTTAAGGTTTCTATCTATGTTTATTTCTAACTATATATTTTTAGGCCACTACATGCCACAAATATACTTAGGTACACACACACACACACACACACACACACACACACACACACACACACACACACACACACACACACACACACACACACATTCAAGTATTTTTATTTTTATTGATCCAAATGCAAAAAGCATATATGGTCACAAATTAGGCCTAATTCTATACACATTCATTAAAAATACTATTTTTCTTTTTTTTAAGGTAGTTTTGGAGGTTTTATGGACATCTATCCATTTTTGTTAGTTTTTAGGATCTATTTACTTTTTAAATTAATAAAAAACATATTCGTTAAATTTTTAAAATAAAATATAGGTCACAAAAAAGATGAGTCAAGGGGGATATTAAAGTGTTGACATGTCCACCCCAAGATAAGTATTTATATCCCTACACTTTTTCATATATTTACTTAGTATATTAGATATTTTTTGTTTATTTTTTTATGAATGCATTTGTATCCTTGTTTAGGATTTATCTATAATTAATAATCATAGACAGAATATTTATTAGAATTTTCATAAATCACTTTAGGTTGCATAGAACCCAATTTTTTTACCATTTCATCCTACCCATATAAAATTAATATAACCCATCTTATATTTTAGTTTATACCTTGTAAAACCATTTTATTTACAACCATTTACATTTGTTGTGGTCTAGTGCGAGATACAACCTCATGTCATAGGCTTAGGATTTAGAACCCTTTTCTATTTACACTTATGTTGTAGTTAAACATATTCTATATTTATGGAATATATTTGGTCCTTACTTGACCATCCAAGTATTATAGGCTATATTTTATTGACCTTATTTGAGTTCTAGTGTGTTGAGAGAAAGAGGATAGTTGTAGGTCATCCTAACATATGCATATATAAAGGTGAACTCAACATGAATATTATCCCAAATTTGGTTGTATTAGTATTAAAAATTTACTTATATTATCTTATAAAAATATTACAAACCATCATCCTAACTATATAGGCTATGTCGATATAGGTTTATTCCGATCTATGAATGGTATCAACAGACACAATAGTATTATATGTTTGTTCATACTATATCAACTAGATTGATACATTTCTATGTATGTTTACAATTGTATCAACTAAACTAATATAATTACGTGTGTTTAATTTTTGTGTCAATTTTGATTGTATCTACCAGTTTGATACCATTCTATTTCCTTGTTTAATTTCACTACATGTAACTTTTGATCTTTATTTTTTTTGTTTTACCTATAAACTTGGATATAGAATTTTTAAAAGTATATATGAGCTATCATTCTAAGACAAGTAATAATATATTTTACCAACACCATGTTATGAGCGGTATTACCCCAATACTCAATCCATTATACAATATTAAACATAGAATTATAATTTCCACATACCTCATGCTATATTGTAAAGGCCTAGAGATTTCCTATATTAAGCCATATGAAGCCAACCATTCATTTGATTTTTTAGTGCACTAGTAAGTGGATAGCCCTTCGAAGTTACTTTCAACATACATCAAATATAGATTAATGTGGTTATAGATACATTGGAATCCTATATAATGTATTTAATATTTCAAAAATAAGACTAGTATATCCAAAGTCTACAAATCAATGAATTATTTTTTATTATACCTCCCTATCTTGATTTTTGTAAATTAGTTAGCTATATTTAAATTTTCTTGTATTATAGACTATATCCACTATCCTAATAAAAATACATATAAAAATTGATCTTGCCTATCCCTTGTATCATCCAAATCGATACAATTATTTTATCTAATCACTAATATCCATTCCTTTTCACAAGACTACATTGACTAACCTAATATAGTCTATTCTAGTGCTAAATTACCCCAACCAACATGATACATTTTTTTAGGCCCAAAAACTTACTATATCAGCTTGCTCAATATCATTAGTTTCCTATGACTATCTATTCCATCCCACATTATATTTACAACCCACTCATCACCATGATGTAATCTCTTAATATTTTACTTGTAAGCCTCAACCCATTTATATTTTACATGGGTTGTTCATTTCTTCCCTCTTTGTCCACCAATGAATACAAATCTTCATAGTTCAGGTTATCTCAACACATCTCTCTCTCTCTCTCTATATATATATATATATTGTAACATGGTTGAAATCAACCAAACCAATAATTTAGAGGACCCCCTTTGATGATAATATTATCTTCACTCCAAACAAGAGTGGTGGTCTTAATAAAACTCCATCTAATATGATAGTTGGGGAACCAACACTAACATTGGGAATATCCATCCCAATAATAGTATGGTAATACTCAATATTCCAATCCTAATCCAACCAATTCCAATCAAAATCCACATCTACATCCATCATAAGTTATTACACAAATGGTTTAACAAATGCCCCATATGCAAGATTCTAATACTAATCAAATACACCAAATTCAAAATCACATTTTTTTAATGGCTTGTAAACCCAATCAAATCATTATGAACCAAGTAAATCATAATTTTATCCCCCTTCCTATTATATATTTTAGCATAAATATCATTCCTCATGCATGAATTCATAAAAATATGCTTCAAAACCTTCATAACAATCCTTCATATACCTTTATTGTGTCTATAAATATTGGAAACATCTAACCAACTATCACATATGATGTGATTAAGGACCCTTACTTACATATTAAAACATTTGGAAACATATATAAGTAATGGGTTCTAACCAACACTTATGATACCACCAATATTTTAGTCAAAAAATTTATTAGAGATGCATTAGAATGGTACAAAAAAATTCCCCAACATTCCATTACACAACTAAAGGATTTATTAAATTCTATAGTTAATAAAATACAACATTATTAACTTCTTGAAAATAGCCTTAGAATTTTCATTAATGTCAAGAAATTTCCTTATGAATCTATTGACACTTTCATCAAATGATGGAACTATTTATCATATAAAGTGTACAATAACATGAGTGGTGATAAAATTTTCAAACTCTTTGTTACCTCTAGTTAAACCCATCTTCAATAAAAATTTCAAATATTTTCTCCCCAAACTGTAGAAGAGGATTTTGACTAAGAATAGTAGTAATAATTCCTTAGGGCTCAATTTTAACCTACAAAAAATATAAAAGATGAGTCTTTCCAAACTAAAACCAACATTATCACCACTTATTCTACCAAAGCAATCCCCCAAAACCCAAATTTAGAGCTTCCAAAGTAAACAATAAACTTCCCTCTGGACCTCTGTTTAATATGTAGTAAATAAGGAATTCATTATCTCCATCTAAACCATTCAACTATATTATTACTCATTCATCATGGTATGATCCTAACATTTTTTGTTGGTTCTACACCGATATTGGTCATTCTCTAGAGACATGTTGTGGATAATTAAAAATTTTAATAGCTACCATCTTGGGGGAACTCTTTAATCATGATGCTATCACCAAATATTTCCATAAAAATACATTAAAACCTCTAAAATCCATACCTAAAATTTCAAATCTACCAATGAAAAACCTCAAAAATATTTAAACTAATGGATACTAATACACACTATTTTAACAAATATGTTTATCCTATTGAATATTACTATGATCACTATTATATTAAATCAAAATTTATGAATACGATAAATTTTAACTACTATCATATGTCTAGTCACAGAGATCATGACACCAAACCTAACAATCCTTCTCTTGAATAACAACTTCTTCTGGATACTACTACTGCAAATACATCATCTAATTTTCCTATTAGTGATGAGCCTATGCCAGCATAAGAACCTCAATATAATAAATTAAATCATTCTAAAATTACCATTAGTAACCAAACTAAACATGTTTATGGATCCAACCCTAAATCAAAAATGAATTTTATGGATGAACTTGATTCCATGCCTTACAAAATTACTTTAACAAAACTGATGATAACATCACCATATCATTAAAAGTTCCTCATGAAACAATTAAAATAATTCTAAGAATCCTAATTTAGTGAATCTAAACCACCTATCGATCCTTCCAAATATCCAAAAACCTATAGAAGTTGATGCTATAAAACCATTTCTCATCCTTCTCCCTTTAATAAACTCTCCATAGAATTTCATCAAGAAGAAATGATTAATGATGAAATCCTTTTCTGAGCTAATGATCCAACCCTCATTATTAATATTATGATAAAAAAAATACCTTAATAATAAAGGTCTTGGTGGATGAATATTAATGAACTAACACTAATTCCATTTGGGTACTCGAACCACTTGAATATTCCAAAGATGTAGTTAAGAAAACTTGACTTACCCACCATGGATTTTTAAAAACTAATGAAAATCCTGTTAGTTCCATTTTTATCCATATCATTATAGGACTCCAAATAGTACACATGAAGTTGAAAATTTTAGATATTCCACTATCTTATAATTCCCTTTTAGTCCATTCTTAAACTCATCACATGAGAGCTATACATATTTTGGTAGCCAATACATTAGTTCATTCATGAAGGCTAGTGTTACAAGAATGAAGCAGGTCTCAAACCATGCTATCTAAAACTACCTATTCATAAAACACAACATTATATCCCCATAGTTTATCATATTAATAGTCTACATCTTCGTGATTTTATTAACATGTATCCTAAAATACAGGTAAATCTTTTAGATTTTGATGATGACAAACCCATTGAATTTCAAACTATATGAAATACCACTTGATTACCTCCTTAGATCACAAAATTAATTCCTCCATCTATCTTATCATGATATAGGATCATTCATTTAATAGAGATTGATACTAAAATACCTCACCCTTACAATGTAAATTAAGCTTATTACGTAGAAAATTATTTGTATGTAATGATTTTTTGGTAGTCATATTGTTATATGATCTTATATATCTATCTCCTCACACTTTCAGTAACATGGGTGTGTTATCCAAAGATATTACTATTTTCATTCAAAGAATTCACCCATGGATGATATGTGGTTCAAAAGGTTTTGCTTTAGGGTGCAGAGTGTGAATGCCTTGTGTAGGGTGAAAAATTGTTCAACACTAGGTATAGAAGTGTTATTGATCACCTACACACATAGATAATTGGTTATCTCATCATAATGATGGGAATGCCCCTAAGGTGTGGGACCCTTGTGCTCCTTAGGATGAACCTCTAGAGTAGGATAGCTTCCTTATATTATAACTATACCTAGTTTAAGACCAATGCATAGAACTAAAGATCATAAAGTTAAATCTACCACTAATATAAACCTAAACTTGACAAGGAAAAGGGAAGGAGGAGGTAAGAGATTTCATAAAAGGAAAATGTGGTGATGCACTAAGAACAGAGCAAACACTTCCACTACCTTGATGAACACACTATAAATCTATGAGAACAATATTATATCACACAAACTCCACCATGGACACTAAAAATGCATAAGTTTTTTTGAATATAGGCATGGGAATGAAATGCAATGTTTAGAGGGATAAAGTTTATCCATAAACAAGGCTTATGTAAACCCCAATGTGCACAAAATATGACCTGCAAGTGAGTTCCAAGTTCCACATAGAGGTATTGGGAATGGATGGTGATGAGAGGGGTAAACAAAGATCAATAAACAAAAATCACACATAGAGTGTAATAAGAATAGAGGGAGGTGAACTCAATTCTAATTAACATGTAAGGTCCAGCAAATAAAAGTGTTCTTGGAGGGAAAATTTTGGTAGTGTGAGGTTGCCAAAAAAATGTCAACCTTTTTTACAATGATGAAAAATTATTTTATAAGGTCAGACCTTTTACAATTAATGTACCCCTTGGGGTGGAAGACATAGTATTTTAATTTTATTGCAGTATTGCATCCATGTTTCTTAAATTTTTCATAGCGATATGGATTTGAAAGTTGGTGGTAGGATTCTTATGGATCCACATGCGTGTCTAAAAATGGAAGATATTTAGAATAGTCAAAGGGGTGGCATGCGATCATATTTTGATGTCTAATAGCCACTTCTATATTTAATCATCCTGAAAAGGCCTCAAATACCACTCAACTACTTTTCAAATATCACCTTATACATTGATATCACTTTTCAATCACTACACAAGCCTCTTTTGAACTACTACATAATTGTTGTGCATCTGATTGGAAACTATGCCTTATGCCTTTTCGAGATATATGAATATTGAGGACTATGTAGTTAGGATACATAGTGAGCTGTGAGTTATTTAAGGGAATAGATGTAGAAGAATTTTTAGGGGTTACATGGATTTTAACCATTTTGTGTTAAATCCCATTTGATAGTTTTCACTAGTCTTCGATTCATAACCTGATCCCATATCAGTTTATCAATTAGCATGTGTGTAGCATAGATCATAATTATGATTACTAAGAGTGAAGAAGTTGAATTATACAATCTAGTATCATAATTTATCATGGAGGCATAAAGATTCTTTTAAATAGGAGTGCACAAGAGATTAAGGATCCTAGGTTCACTCTTCATGATTTAGAACTACTCCTTCTGTACTTCTTCCATAATTATTTGAATATTTGGAGATTTGAACTTTTGAACCTACACACCATTTAGCTTATATAATAGAGGATCTCTATATGAGGCATGCATTGGGAATTCATTATGAGCATGAATAAAAAACTAGTTTATTCGTGATCTACACTAATTGATTTTAAGCATGGACAAAGATGAAAGAATAAATGTGAAGGATTGATTTAAGGAACTCAACACTTCATAGGTGTACAAACATTTTATAGTATCTTTATGATTTATGCATGATCTATGGGTGACTTAGAAACTCACCATTTTTGGTGTTTTCTATGTTATATTTTCCTACTAAGGGGGAATCCATTAGCCTTTAAAGCAATCCATTAGGCATGGAGTCATTAAAACTTCTCATAATTTTGTCTTTAAATGTACTGGATGCATACCTATGGCTTTGTATTAAACTAAGATACCCTCCATAGGAAAAAAAAAGTAAACAATTGTGTTGAATGATGATTATAGGAAATAAGATCTAAGTTAAGCAAAACTCTATGCACAATCACTTGGAGGAAATAAAAGCTATCTTAAAACAATGTGTGCAAGGCACTTAAGGAAATGAAAAATGTCTAATCTACTTATTTAAAAAATATACATGAATTAGTGGAGATAGTGATTAATATAGATCCAATTGACTAGGATAGGTAGTTTTTCTCCATTAAGTTTAGCTAGTTAAAAAGTAATGGCCTGCTTGCAGCTAATTATGGTATATGAATCACTCCATATCACATCAAATTTAGTAATCCTTATATATTTTTCTCTATATACATATTATTTGAGTACTAAATATACTTGGAAACCTTTTTTAGTGTCCCTTTTATCAAAGGTCCTCTTCATTTGGGCCTATTGAAGTTTCATACTATGCATAGAATATAGTCTAGTCTCTTTGAGCTTCATTAGTTCTACTAACCTTACTATGAGGGGATCACCTTTAAGTAGCTCAAACTAATGGGTAAGATCCAATAAAGGCAACATGAGGGATGTGGGTAATTTATCTTTCCTTCCATAAACTAACATGAAGGGTGAATTTCCCAACACCTTTTTGGGTGTGACTCGATCATCCCAAAGGGTAGTCCCAAGCTTAGTATGCCAAGCTCATTGATTGTCCTCCATGGTCCTCTTTATAATGTGAATCAAATTCATATTCATAGATTTTTCTAGACCATTACCTTGAGGGTAATAGTTTGATGAGGTGTTTAGGTGAATATTATGTTTAACAACCCATTTACTAATCTTAGTTCCAAAGAAGGCCAATGCATTATCAGATATAATGGTGGATGGAGCATAAAAATTGATACAATGCCTTCATAGAAGTTCAAGATGGATGTATTGCTAGCCTCTTTGTGAACTACTACTTCCATCCATATCTTGAAATAGTTTGTGGCTGTGAGGATCCACTTATGCTAATTTCTTGATGGTAGGTTGATCATGCCTATGAAATCTAGGCCCCACTATAAAAAAGGTTGATTAGCTTATATTGGGTGAAATGGTAAGGCCACCATATTTTATTTGCCTATGAAGAAGGCACACTTATTTTAACTTCTCAAATATGCATAAGCATCCTTGAATAAAGTTGGCCAATAATATCCACCTTGCATAATTTTTGTAGTGGTGGTCTTGGCTTAATAATGGCCTCTTATGGGGCCATTGTGGAATTATTAGAGAATTATGCTCACCTGATCCAATTCTATACACCTCAAGATGACTCCATTTATGTCTCTTATAAATAACACACCACTAATGAGGACATAAGGGATGGATTTCAACCTGAAGTGCTTGTATTTATAATTACTCAGGCTAGGAGGATATGATCTAGTATGAAGGAAAGTCATCATGTTCTACATCCAGTCCATGGTAGCTTCTTGATCTTTTAATTCTTCTTTGTGCAATGTAAGGATTGATTTTTATTCAAACCTCGCATCCTTAACTAGGGTAGATGCAAGATAATGGGGGATAAGGGAGGGGTATAAAGTGACACATTTTTTATGAAAATAACAATATTTGAATTTGGAGAGAAAGTTAGAGACACTTCGAAAAGGAATTTGACAATGACATAAAAAAATGAATTATGGAATCTTGAATTTAGTTTTTAAATATATAATTTTTTCCAATACCTAAAATATAAAAGTATGAAAAATGGTTTCATTTATGATAATAGGTTGGTCATTTTTTGTAAAAATATAAGGAGATTACATGTGTATGAATACACTTTTTTGAGTAAACAATTGAATTTTTGTATGAAATTTCATATATAGATAGGTGAAATGTCAAAGATAGTTGAGAATATTTTTTATTATATCTAATTTTTAAATAATATTACAAGTCAAGACAGTTGGAAAATTGAAATTTCAAGTGTACTAACACAACTTTTGACCTTAACTTCATGAAAATCATTTTTTTTAAAAGCATGGCTGACAATGTGTAGATTGTTGATATATAAGTTTTGTAAGAGTTCGATTAATATTCAAAAAGTTATAAGGAAATTTTTAATGATATGTATATAGACTATAAGGAGCTATGTTAAATATAAATTAAATAATAATTATAAATAATATTAAAATATTTAAAAAAATTATATATTTGAAAACTATGCTTTTTTCTCTACAAACCCATATAATTTTTTTTTAAAATAATAAAATATGCCTGATCAAACATGTCGATAAAAAGGAAAAAAAAACCCTAAATTTAATATAAATTTCCTTAGCTGGTCCATGATAGAATTTGGCTAGGTTTGGGACCCCCCAAGCCTAAAACTAAGGCAAAATTGGAGGGAAAGCATGATTTTTTTTGTAAATATCAAAAGGGTGTTCACCCTTTGAAAATGGCATATGGCCTTTGTAAATGGTGTATGACATTTGCAAAGTGTGTACTCCCTTTCCACAACTACCAAGGGGGAAATTAATGTATTTGCCTATTGGTCTGTAGATCCCAAAGGGCATGTGTGAGTTCTAAAGCACACATGCCCTTTATGATTCACAAATTATTTTTACAACTACAGTGAAAATGAGTCTTGTTTCAAGAGTATGCTCTTCTCTTGCCCTTTTCAAAGGATCCCGAGAATCAAAAATTAAACAAGTGTTTGTAATATTTTGATTTTAGTAATAATGTGAAGCTGTAGTCATTCAGCCCCTGCCTACTGCCACAGGTTTTCTATCTCATAAAGACTATCAAAAGAGGATGCATCTACTGATGATAAAAGATTGGTATCAGAGCCACTGAGAGTCACTGAGAGCTACTGTTAGCCATTGTGAAGAATTGGTTATTTTGTAAGAATTTCTAGCTTTGAATTTTTGAGTTCTCTACTTTGAAAAATTCTTTGGGAAAGTTTATTACATCGAGTCTCTGGTCGTTTTTAAAAAATTGTCATAGGCCTTTTTATCTCTGCATTCTCTTGTTTCCCTTACCAAAATTTTCTCGCTTACCAGATCTCAAATCTCTCTGCTATGGATTTTGGAAAAGTTTCAACCACCTCCACAGTAGAAATTATGAATGAATCTAAATTAGAAGGAACTTATGAACTCCCTTCCTTTGTCCCTAAACAAATATCTGACTGTCCAGATATTGAGATCACTGGAGAAAACCTTGAAAAAGAGAATAGCCTGTACAAACCCCCAGCTATTAAAGCTTCACATGTTTATAAGAAATCTAAACTTCTCAAATCTAAGTTTGTTTATAATTCTACATATATGTTTTTTGTCAAACCCCGAACCAAATCTGTTGAGTTAACCCTTAGTTATAAGTCAAAGAAAAGTTTTCAGACAAATTTATTATCTTTGTTACCTGAATCAAAAATCAATTATATCAGGTCACATGAAGATGTGAAATTTGTTCACTTTGGTCTTATCAGAATTCACATAACTCCTTTGATTCTTGGTAATATTAAACCTATCATTTAGTTAGCTTTGTGTGATCATCGTCAAGTTAGTTTCAAGCATTCTTGTCAAATATCCAGTCTAGGTTGCTTAAACGATGAAGTTATTTTTTTTGAATTTTGTCCTAATCTCTTTGTCGCAGTCCGCGATAAGGGATGTAAAGAAGTAAAAAATGGATCTTTAGATTGTTGGAGATTGTTCACTTCCCTTTTTGGTCTTGATATGTTTGGTGAATTTAAGTATGCTTATATAAATATCTCTGTTGTCTATAGTATGACAAATACTAATCATCCAAAGATCTTAGAAAATCTACCTTATGCCAGAAGACTAAGTGGTACTGTCCAACTCCAAAAAGGCCATATTGAGTCTGTCAAAATACCTTCTGATTGGAAACTTGACTGGTTGAAAAATGTTTCTCCCATAATGAAAGGTCAAGCCACAGTACATAAAAGTGATGGCAAAACTATAAATATACTTCCTAGATCTTTGTCTGTTAATTCTTCTAATCTTTCTCCTTCTAGAACATCCACTTCTTCTTCTCGTAGAACTATCAAAACAGGTCACATTTTGATTGAAGATGAAGAAATAAACCAAGGAAGTGATCCAAAGGATCAATTACCCTATACAATGATGAATCTTCCTAGAGAAGATAGTCTGGAATTTTACACAGAAAACAAAGTAACTCTGTATAAAGGTGGAAGATGGCCACCATATAAAGGAGTATATAAGCAATATGCAGGAACCATATCATATTTTTCAGCTACTTATCAAGGAGATGTTGAACCCTCAAATGAATTCAAACAAAGGAACTATACTACAAGATTCAACTCACACTTCACAGATAATTTTGATGATCTCTGTCGAGATATCTTGTATATTAGAGATAATGTAGAGAAGATACAACAAAAAGTATCTTCTGTTGATTCTAAACTAGAAATAGAAGACATCTACACTAAACAATCCATTGTTCAGGATCCAGGGAGACAAAAATTGGTATGTACTAGTATTCCTCCCTTAGAAATTCCATAACTAGCTTACCTAACTGAGTTGATTAATGGAAAGTTTGCCCAGTTTATTACCTTAGAAATTAATGGTAAGCTAGTAGATGCTCAGATAAATACAAGAGTTTCTCTCTCCTTTTCAAAATCACAACTCATCCATGATTGGAAGACATTGGATGATGCCTTAGCTTATAAGAGCCTAGATGTCTACGGGAATAGTTTTATTTGTAAAAACTATAAACATCGATAGACCCTTTGGATACAAAAAAAAATCTTCCATGCTGACTTTTTTGCCTTAGACAAAATGCCTGTAGATATTCTTCTAGGCGGTGCCTTTATTGATAGATACTCTCCCTATGGTTCTACCACCAAGAGTATCATGTTCACAATAGAAAATGAAAGGCTCAGGATTCCTTGCCTCATCTATGCCACTGAGCAATTTCCCAGTTCAATGACTCAAAAACAAGAGATAATAATCCCAGCTGAAATCCAAGAGATAGGAGAAAAGATTAAAGCCACTATCTGTTCTGATAACCCTCAGTAGTTTTGGTCAAAATCTATGCCTGAGATGGACATCAAAATCCTCAAAGGTAAGCACATGAAGCTTGGGAAAAACATCCCAATACCAGCTCAGGATTATAATGATATGGAACTCCAGATCAAAGAACTGGAGGCTAATGGCTTTATTGAGAAATCTACTTCCCCTTTTTATTGTTATGCTTTTATGGTTAACAAACATTATAAGTAGAAAAGAGGCAAGAAAATAATGGTCATCAATTACAGACCATTAAATGCTATTACATAGCCATTTCCATATCCAATTCCAGATAAAAGCTATTTATTGGAGAAAGTTGCAGCATGTAAATACTTCTCTCAGTTTGATTGTAAGTCAGGCTTTTATCAAATCAAAGTCAAAGAAGCTGATAGGGAAAAGACAACATTCAGCTGCCCTTTTAGCCATTTCCAGTGGATAGTAATACTTTTCAGCTTGATGAATGCCCCAACATATTATCAAGCACATATGGATAAGATATTCCAAGGCACTTATAACTTTCTATGTGTATATATTGATGATATACTAATTTTTAGTAATAGTCTTACTGACCATTTTACTCATCTCTCCAAATTCTTTCAACTATCTCAAGATGCAAGAATCGTACTTTCAAAAACAAAGATTTAGTTATGTAAAACTGAATGCAATTTTCTTAGAATGATTGTCTAAGATTCTAAACTGTAGATACAGCCACATATTAAAGAAAAGGTCATCAGTTTTCCAGAAAAGCTAGATAAATCTAAGCTTCAAGCATTTTTGAGATTGCTTAACTATTTAAATAGTTTTTATCCTAATTTTGGTGAAGACAAGTTTATTCTTCAAGAACTTCTCCAGAAGAAAAAAGATTTTTGCTGGGAAGAAAAACATATAGTAGCTATTCAAAAGATCAAATCAAAAGTTACTTCGCTCCTAGAGCTTCATATCCCAAAATCAGACCAAATGAAAGTTTATACTGATGCCTCTGATATTGCATGGGGAGGAGTACTTGTTTCCATGATTAACAATAAAGAATTCATGTGTGAATTTTCTAGTGGAGTTTTCAGAACTGATGTTCTAAAATGGATTTCTTTTGATAAAGAAATCTATGTTGTAAAGAAATGCTTAGAGAAGTTCATGTTAAAACTTCTCCATTTGCCCCATTTTGTTGTAATTACCGACTGTACTAGATTTCTGACCTTTAAAGAAAAAGATCATGGTCGAAAGGATGGTCGCGGTAAATATGTTAGATGGCAAGCATTTTTTAATCAGTTTAATTTTTTAGAACATATTAGAGGTACTAATAATACTATTACAGATTGGCTTAGTAGAAATCCTTTAGCAACATTAATGCATCAACCCATTCCTGGTTTTAATCTAAACAAAATTTATAATGAAGGATTTCCATCTCTAAACATCCTTGTCCAAGAACAAATTCTTCATAAAGGGTTGCATCCAAGATACACAAGGATTTCTTATGCAGCAAGACAATATCCTCAAATGTCTTCGACAGCTACTATCCAGGCAAATCACCATAAAAACTCTAGATTCATCTATATTGAAAGATTAAATAGTGAATTTTTGTTTCACCAATTCACTGAATTATTAAAACGTCCATTATGGACATGGCTGATTAAAATTAGGTCTCTGTTTAATGAACATTTGTACCAATGGATTGTAAGGCATGGCCCACACCATATTCATGAAGAGGAGAACCATGATCAAGACATTGTCATGCATACTATCATTAAAAGATATCTGGAGTGGGAATATTAATTTTACATCACTTCACAATATCATGCATATGAAGCTAGACCCCAACACTGGCATCTTTCCAGTACATTCCAGCTCAGATGTCTTTTCAATCCAATCAGTGAAAATGACTTACTGTCTGAAGTGGAAGCAATGTTGGACCCACCTAACCAAACATCATCATCATCCAGTGCATCCAACAACATTTCCTTGTAGATTAATTTTACACTGTAAAGTATGATGGGACTTGACACCGCCTTGATAGAGACTCAGGCATGACCGCCCAAAATACTATATATAGGCCTCTTCTCCATAGAGTTTTCATCAAAAAAATTCTAAGCTTTAGAAATCTAGTAGCCTTGTTTCAAGAGTATGCTCTTCTCTTGCCCTTTTCAAAGGATCCTGAGAATCAGAAATTAAACAAGTGTTTGTAATATTTTGATTTTAGTAATAGTGTGAAGCCATAGTCATTTGGCCCCTGCCTACTACCGCAGGTTTTCTATCTCATAAAGATTGTCAAAGGAGGAGGCATCTACTGACGATAAAATATTGGTATCCAGTTTAGGTCACTTGAACAACGAAGTTATTTGTTTTGAATTTTGTCCTAATCTCTTTGTCGTAGTCTGCGATAAGGGATATAAAGAAGTAAAAAATGGATCTTTAGATTGTTGGGGATTGTTCATTTCCCTTATTGGTCTTGATATGTTTGGTGAATTTAAGTATGCTTCTATAAATATCTCTATTGTCTATAGTATGAAAAATACTAATCATCCAAAGATCTTAGAAAATCTGCCTTATGCCAGAAGACTAAGTGGTACTATCCAACTCCAGAAAGCCCATATCGAGTTTGTCAAAATACCTTCTGATTGGAAACTTGACTGGTTGAAAAATGTTTCTCCCAAAATGAAAGGTCAAGCCATAATACATAAAAGTGATGGCAGAACTATAAATATACTTCCCAAATCTTTGTCTGTTAATTCTTCTAATCTTTCTCCTTCCAGACCATCCACTTCTTCTTCTCATAAAATTGTCAAAACAAGTCACATTTTGATTGAAGATGAAGAAATCAACCAAGGAAGTGATCCAAAGGATTAATTACCCTATACAATGATGAATCTTCCTAGAGAAGATAGTTTGGAATTTTACACAGAAAACAAAGTAACTCTGTATAAAGGTGGAAGATGGCCACCACATAAAGGAGTATATAAGTAGTCTGCAAGAACCATATCATATTTTTTAGCTGCTTATCAAGGAGATGTTGAACCCTCAAATGAATTCAAATAAAGGAACTATACTGCAAGGTTCAACTCACACTTCACAGAGAATTTTGATGATCTCTGTCGAGATATCTTGTATATTAGAGATAATGTAGAGAAGATACAACAAAAAGTATCTTCTATTGATTCTAAACTAGATACTTTAGAAGATAGTTTAGATTGGATTTCTAAACAAGATCAGTAGGCATAATCTTCTGTCAAAAGGCCCATTACTTTCAGCTCCAATTTCAAGACTAGCAAAAAGTAGTCTAATACTACCCTTATGCAAAGAACACATGTCCAGTTATAGCCCTGGTATCTAAATATTGATGATCTTCTTAATCCTCTAAATGAAATTACTGCATGGTGTAATTCTATGAGAGTCATCACTATTAATGCCCATTTAGATCAAGCTGAAACTACTTATTTTGCTTCCATGTTTTTTTGGGGTATTATTAACCAATGGTGGAATACTTTGTCTGAAGCTGAACAATATGAGCGTGTACATAACCAGCCTGATTCTTTAGCCACATTATTTAATTTGTTGATAAATGAGTTTGCACCCCTATTTGCTAATAGAGAACTGGAATCCAAAAAATGGCTTCTCAAAATGGAGCTTTGTGATTTAAAGTAGTTTGATGCTTTTGCCAAGCAATTCAGAGAATTGGCATATGAAAGCAAAAGTTTCTCATCCACTGAGATTAAGATCAAATTTTTACATGCCTTGCCATATAATCTTATTGACAAGGTTATTTCTTATATTGATCTTAAGGGACTGACAATTGAAGATCTCTCTCTCTCTCTCAGATGTGATTGATTTTTCTAAGCAGCAAGCTATGTGCTTAGTCTCTGAGACTAAGTCCATACAAAAACTTACCAAGCATCAGGCATCTCAAATTGCTCCATCCTTTCCCAAAATAGCCCCATTTGGTTGTTGGCCATTTGTCCAACCTTGCAAACAATAGAAGCAGTGGCAAAAATGTCTTTCCTTTCAGCGTCGCTCATTTCCTCGCAAGCATTCCTATGCACCTCCTCATCATTTCCTCAATAAATGATGCACTGCTCATCCTCCATCCAAATGACCTATTTGCTACATTTGTCACAAACCTGGCCATATTGCTCCTCAATATCACTACAAAAATCCTATAGTTAAAGCTGTCTTTACTTCCAATGCAGCAGTGTGGTGGGATATTGTTGATTCTGATGAAGACCTCTATTTACAGGATGACATCTATGAACCAATTCTAGATGATCTCCCTAAAGGTGATTTAGAAGATGAAAATGATGCAGATGCTCTCAAGTCATTAGCTAATGACTTGGAACAACTGCTAACCAATATGCAATGTCCATGGTACTGACCCCAGCATCATGATCATTCATAGCTACACTATGAAGCACATGGAACCTAGTCTAGACATCACCAAGAAGTACAAGAAAGACCAGAACGACCAAGGACCAAAGGATACTCCAAAGGAGAAGGAACATCTAGAGGGAGACAGCCCTCAATGCCACGAATGCCACCAACATTGCAAAGACCTCAACATCCACCTTTGCAATTTTAAAGCTCTTTCAAGCCCAGCGACTCTTGGATCAAAAATAAGTTCACTAGCAAAGATTGTCCAAGAGAGATACCAGCACCAAAGATTGAGCCACTATGGGATATGTTATTGCCCATAGAAGATAAAAAAGAGGATGAAGAAGTAGAAAGCTCTTTCTACTCAGATCAAGATTAATACCCAAGTGAATGCAATAATCTCCAAGAAGAAGAAGAAGTAGAACTAGAAATAGAAGACATCTACACTGAACAATCCATTGTTCAAGATTTAGGGAGACAAAAACTGGTATGTAATAGTATTCCTCCCTTAGAAATTCCATAACTAGCTTACCTAACTGAGCTGATTAATAGAAAGTTTGCCCAGTTTATTACCTTAGAAATTAATGGTAAGCTAGTAGATGCTCAGATAGATACATGAGCTTCTCTCTCCTTTTAAAAATCATAACTCATCCATGATTGGAAGACATTGGATGATGCCTTAGCTTATAAGAGCCTAGATGTCCAAGGGAATAGTTTTATTTGTAAAAACTATAAACATCAGTAGACCCTTTGGATACAAAACAAAATCTTCCATGCTGACTTTTTTGCCTTAGACAAAATGCCTATAGATATTCTTCTAGGTGGTGCCTTTATTGACAGATACTCTCCCTATGGTTCTACCACCAAGAGTATCATGTTCACAATAGAAAATGAAAGGATCAGGATTCCTCGCCTCATCTATGCCACTAAGTAATTTCCCAGTTCAATGACTTAAATACCAGAGATAATAATCCCAGCTGAAATCCAAGATATAGGAGAAAAGATTAAAGCCACTATCTATTTTGATAACCCTCAGTAGTTTTGGTCAAAATCGATGCCTGAGATGGACATCAAAATCCTTGAAGGTAAGCACATGAAGGTTGGGAAAAATATCCCAATACCAACTCAGGATTATAATGATATGGAACTCCAAATCAAATAACTGGAGGCTAATGGATTTATTGAGAAATCTACTTCCCCTTTTTATTGTTATGCTTTTATGGTTAACAAACATTCTAAGCAGAAAAGAGGCAAGAAAAGAATGGTCATCAATTACAGACCATTAAATTCTATTACACAGCCATATCCATATCCAAATCTAGATAAAAGCTATTTATTGGAGAAAGTTACAACATGTAAATACTTCTCCCAGTTTGACTATAAGTCAGGCTTTTATCAAATCAGAGTCAAATAAGCTGATAGGGAAAAGACAGCATTCAGTTGCCCTTTTGGCCATTTCCAGTGGACAGTAATGCCTTTTGGCTTGATGAATGCCCTAGAATATTATCAAGCACATATGGATAAGATATTCCAAGGCACTTCTAACTTTTTATGTGTATATATTGATGATATACTAATTTTTATTAATTGTCTTACTGACCATTTTAATCATCTCTCCAAATTTTTTCAACTGGTTCAAGATGCAGGAATCATACTTTCAGAAACAAAGATTTAGTTATGTAAAACTGAATGCAATTTCCTTGGAATGATTGTCCGAGATTCCAGACTACAGATATAGCCACATATTAAAGAAAAGGTTATCAATTTTCCAGAGAAGCTAGATAAATCTAAGCTTCAAGCATTTTTGGGATTGCTTAACTATTTAAATAGTTTTTATCCTAATTCTGGTGAAGACAGGTTTATTCTTCAAGAACTTCTCTAAAAGAAGAAAGATTTTTGCTAGGAAGAAAACATACAACAGCTATTCAAAAGATCAAATCAAAAGTTGCTTTGCTCTCAGAGCTTCATATCCCAAAATCAGACCAAATGAAAGTTTATACTGATTCCTTCGATATTGCATGGGGAGGAGTACTTGTTTCCATAGTTAACAATAAAGAATTCATGTGTGAATTTGCTAGTGGAGTTTTCAGTACTGATGTTCTAAAATGGATTTCTTCTGATAAATAAATCTATGCTGTAAAGAAATGCTTAGAGAAGTTCATGCTAAAACTTCTCCATTTGCCCCATTTTTTGTAATTATTGACTATACTAGATTTCTGACCTTTAAAGAAAAAGATCATGGTCGAAAGGATGGTTGCGGCAAATATGTTAGATGGCAAGTATTTTTTAATCAGTTTAATTTTTTAGTAGAACATATTAGAGGTACTGATAATACTATTGCAGACTGGCTTAACAGAAATCCTCCAACAACATTAATGCATCAACCCATTCCTAGTTTTAATCTAACCAAAATTTATAACCAAGGATTTCTGTCTCTAAACATCCTTGTCCAAGAACAGATTCTTCATGAAGGGTTGCATCCACGATACACAAGGATTTCTTATGCAGCAGGACAAGATCTACAAATGTCTTCGGTAGCTACTATCCAGGAAAATCGCCATCAAAACTCTAGAGTCATCTATATTTAAAGATTAAACAGTGAATTTCTATTTCACCAATTCACTAAATTATTAAAACATCCATTATGGACATGGCTGATTAAAATTAGGTCTTTGTTTAATGAACATCTATACTAGTGGATTACAAGGCATGTCCCACACCGTATTCATGAAGAGGAGAACCATGATCAAGACACTATCATGCATACTATCATTAGAAGATAACTAGAGTGGGAATCTTACTTTTACATCACTCCATGATATCACGCATGCAAAGCTGGACCCCAGCACTGGCATCTTTCTAGTACGTTCCAGCTCAGATGTCTTTTCAATCCAATCAGTGAAGATGACTTACTATTTGAAGCGGAAGCAATGTTGGACCCACCTAACCAAACATCATCATCATCTAGTGCATCCAATAACATTTCCTTGTAGATTACTTTTACGCTGTAAAGTATGATGGGACTTGACACCGCCTTGATAGAGACTCAGGTAGGACCTCCCAAAATACTATATATAGGCCTCTTCTCCATAGAGTTTTCATCAAAAAAATTCTATGCTTTAGAAATCTAGTAGCCTTGTTTCAAGAGTATGCTCTTCTCTTGCCCTTTTTGAAGGATCTTGAGAATCATAAATTAAACAAGTGTTTGTAATATTTTGATTTTAGTAATAGTGTGAATCTGTAGTCATTCAGCCCCTGCCTACTACCGCAAGTTTTCTATCTCATAAAGACTATCAAAGGAGGAGGCATCTACTGATGATAAAAGATTGGTATCCTTTTATTTTGTTTTTTACAAATACAAACTATTTTTTTTGCTGCAACTATGTGAATTTGATGAATTGTTCATCTATTTTTTTTGAATCACTAAGAATTCTTCAAGTTTAAATCTACAACTATTTTATTTTGGCAAAGATAAATAACGGGGTCAGGGATTCATCAAAAAATACCGATAAAAGAGCTAACAAATGAGTAAATTAAAGAGAAAAGAGAAAAAGAAAGAAAAAGACAAGTAGATAGGAGGGAATCCATAAGAGCTTTTAGGCAAGGTGAAGGTTCTTCTTCTACACCATGTAATACTTATAATGAAAATAACATGCCCAGTTATATAAAATTTAGTTTACATATGTCTTCAAATGAGATAAGAGAACCAAGTCAATCTTTTTTGTAAGATGAAATTCAAAATGTAGAGCATGTAAGTAATGAATTTATAATGAATGATGAAACACATAGACAAACACAATATAATAAAACATCCATTCATAATGAAATTTTTGAGTATGATGATAATCAACAACAAATATTGACCCTGAATCATGTGTCTCCTAATGAAGAGGAATTTAATTCACCTATAACCCATAATTTAGATAATCAACCCTCTAATGTCCCTAATATGGTTAAAGTGTTAACACCAAATAATTTAATACAAAATATAGCTCCTACACCCACACCTCCAAGGATAATAAAAAAATGCCAAAGTATTTGGTTGAAATAAATTAAAAAATAATAGAACCTATGGAAGGTAAAATATCAAAAATAATAGTTTAATGTCATGCTCAACGTCTATGGAACTATGCATTTCAAAATAAAAGTCATACATAATGATGTCAATTATTAGTTAAATTAATGAAAATGCAAAAAATGCACCCTGTGATGCAAAATTTGGGTTTAAGAACATTAAACATTGAGGGAAAAAATAGTAAAATAGTAAAGAATCTATTTAATGCATTTAAGGTAATAGGCAATAAAAGTTGGAATAAATATAGTAATGTGGCAAGACGAATAATAATGGAAGCTAAAGTGAGTAAGTCAACATTTAAATCTTGAATTATTAGTGAAACAAGTAAATCCTTGAATTTAAATATAAAATATATAATAAATACCATAAAAAGAATAACAAGGCTTGATGACCCTTCACTCATAGATTGTTGGGCATTTAGTGGTAGACTCCCACGAAAAGATAAGATATTGGTTGAAGGAACAAAATAATTGATTTTAAAATTTTGGCACAACAAAATAACTGTCTCATATAATGTAAAATATGTTATTAAAAGAATAAAAGGCTCAAAAAATCATGAGCCACACGTAAAACATTTTTCAGACATGACACAAATAGAATTTTATAAAAAGTTTATTGAAAAATTTAATGGCCAATTAATAATTAGCCAAAGGTCATTTGAGATGTGCAAGCCTTTTTATGTTAAAATTAACCAAGCATGCACCACATGTTGTTGTATGGTAAATTTTTAATTTGCTATGCATTTTTATGTTTTTTGTCATATACATTGTACTTTACATACTAACAAGATTTTACAGGGATGTATGGTATCTTCCCCACCTAAAACATCAAGAGAATTAATCCAAGGTCTTTTCTGTCAAAGACCTATGGGACAGTTTTTTTTGCCAAACAATTTTTAGATGGAACATGTAACATTTGTGGTGGTTTGTCAAATTTGATGAGTTATTTACATGAAGATATTTCACATGAATTTAGAAATCAACTAGTTGATTATAAGAAGTACAGATATGTTAAGTATGTGTTTTAGATGGAAAAGGGTCATCAAGATGTGAATTTATTATGACCAAAGTTTTTGTATGTGATTTCATATTTGAATTTAAAAATACTATTATCTAAAAATATGCAAGACACACACATGCATCAAAATGGTTAGATAATCAATTCAAAGCATGCATGGACAACATCCCAATTGGTACCATTATTTTGGTTGTGGATTTTACTAAAAACTACACATTATACTCATAGAATAAGGTTCAATCCCAACATTATAATTCAATTCAAGTTGGAATTTTTGTTCATATTACATTTAGACATGCACATGATATCACAAATGACAAAAAAAATATTTTGAGGGAGTACCATTTTATATTAGTGATGATAAATCACATTCTCCAGAGTTTGTCTAGGGTTGTTTTGAGATATTTTATATGAATATGAATGTAAGAAAAATCATGTTTGATACACACTACATTTGGTTAGACAATTGTACATGATAGTTTAAGAATTCTTGAATGTTTTACTAGTTAAGATAAATACATAAGAAGAATGGCATTCAACATTTTTGGAGCTTCTTTAAGGTTGGAAATGAAAAAGAGGAACATGATGGTGCTAGTGCATGTGTAAAAAGAGCCCTTAAAAGAGAGAAGGCAAAGAATAAGGATGGTGTTAATTTGATTGATAAAATATGTATTATAAGTTGGTGTAATGAAAATATTTATCATGGATTGGATAAGCATTCTCATGTATGAAGATTATTTTGGTTAATTGAAGAACAACATAAGGCAATGTATGAATATTGCATTATAGTACCTGGATCGAGTGTTTTCCACTCCATTCAAAGCTCAAATTCAAGTTCATTGATTATTTATACTAGGGATATGGCATGTTTTTGTTCCTCATGTATGGAATTTAATTAGAATTAATGTGAGTCAAAATAATGGTTTGACAAATGGTATTGTAGACCCATATCACTTGTAAAGAGTAGCCATTCACTCTAAAAATTAACAAATCATGAAATGGCATCATCAATTGAATTTGACCACATCTCAGATCTTGTGCAACTAGGTACAATTTATTCTTTAATTAAATATATAAACTTAAATATTAGTGATATTTTTATTTTTTTCTAGATGTACTTACAATTTGATTATACTTTAAATACAAGGTATGTTTTTTTAGTAATTGTAACTAAGAACAATAATGAGGGAACATAGTACTACTTGTGTCATTGTGTAGAGGCAAAAAAAATTAACCATAAATGTTATGGATGGAGAAGAGATAATTTATCCCATTGGATCCATAGTGGTTACTAGAACTTGGCTTTGTAGGTACTGTCATAAAAAAATAAAATAATTGTTATTTGAGGACTTTGAAACACACAAGATGGTGCTTCATTATTTGAACCTTGTTATTGATACAAATATTCAAATGATCAAATATCATGGAAAGAATCACAATAAAACTTTATGGAAAGTACGTGAATCTGACCATGAAGTGATTCTTGAAACACTTACAAATAGAGTTGATCTTGAATGTACATTAGATTGAATTAGTAAGTTTATATAGCTTATTTCAAATTAATATAATAAAGTTATTTGATTTAATGTATTTTATTTTTCAACTATTTTATGATTATGTGTTTATTTCTATTTAATTTTTTTACTAATTATTAAATGTAGATTAGTGGCACCATACGAGCTTATACCTTCATGTGGTTGGTGTTGTGAGTAGAGAATATTGTCTTCTTGAAATGAAGAGAAGCAAAAATAATTTATATTAAGTTCATTTACCTTAAGCAAATCCTTTTTCACATTATCTCTTTTTATCCTTTCAAGAAAACACTAATGTAGGGGCATACTTTAGGGATGTCATCATGATGTGATTTTTGTCTTAAAATATGGTAGGAGGTGTTCTAGAGTAGGTTTTGGTCCTTAGGAGTCTTTACTGGGTGTCTAGGATTCATAAAATTCAAACTTTATAGTTTCCTGCCAAAAGCACTATTCAAAAATTTGAATTCTTATAAGCCCTTTTGAGGGATCATAGCATCTATTTGATGATGTGATATATAGTAGCATGTAATTAAGAGTCTTTTGAAAAGGTGAATGGTTTATAATCCTTGAGCCTCATATGACATGGGTCTACATACTAAGTTAAGTTGTAACCAAGGGTGTGTCCAAGACTCCCACATGGATAATGAATCAAGAATTAGTTATTGGTTGGTGAAGGAGATATAAGGTCTATTTTGATAGTTTTAGATAGATATTATTGAAGTAAAAGAAAGAGAAGAGCAGTAAATAAAATGAAATTGTTGACAAAATTGTCTATCCTCATAGTATTTTGTGTATATCTTATACTTTATTTTTTCTTGAATGTATATGCTATGGAAATTGATTGTGAATGATGATCAATAAAGGAAATAAGTCATTCATATCATATTATACTAACCTCTATGTTAACGGTTTCTATTAATAGACCCTTGTTTTGTGGTAATGGATCTATTATAGTCTTGAGTTAAAAATTGAATTCTAAGTTATATGAACGTGTTCAATTGCTTGATATTATTGAGGATAAGCACTATGGATAAGGGTATAGATTATTTTCATAGTCTCTAAATGAATCTCAGAGCCTAAAAAGTATCCATACATTTCAATTTACTCATTTAGATAAGCTGATACATATTCCTTGTGTAATGCATGAATATCAATGTGTGAATTATGAGAAAGGTCTACAAACTTGTTGTGCATCTATAAAGGTCTTTTGCAACCTTGAGTTGTTTGTATTGCAGGTTTATCAAGATTTGGATGAACCCAGTTCTCTAAGTTTTTCAAATATAAAATTTATGGAAGGTAATCAAGTTATGTGAGTCATTTGAGGAGATCCCAAATGTTTATACAGACCTAACAAAACTTAGTTACATAAAAAGGGTTAAAAAATAGTCCTATAAGAAAGAAGGAAATCTTGATGTGAATAAAAATTCATTTAGATTTGATTCCCCATGAAAAGGTTACTTTGGCATTGGTGATTTGTGAGAGTATCATGAAGGTTAAATAAAGCACATGAATAGTGAATGATATAGATGATTGAAGTTTATTGGATGATTTGTTGATAGTTTAAGGATCATTTGAAATTACTGTAACTTTGTCATAAATGTTTCATAACATAAAATGTTAATAAAGCATTTTTATGTTGGAAACCTAAAAAATGTGATCAATAACAAGAAAGTGTGATATAAATTATACATCAAACATGAAAATAATATTATCTATGCTCTCTTATAGGACTCATCCTTGTACATGTAGGAGCTAACAATTCATGTGTAGCCCTCACAGTTCTTGTCCAACTCGTGATACAAGTTTTCTAATTTTGAACATTTGGGGATGAGTGAATTATCTTAAGGAATACCTCTAATCAACTAAAAATTTCACTCTTGAGGGTTGAATAAGACCTAAAAAAGATGATTCTAGCCTAAAAATGCCTATCCTATTGTGTTTGCATAGACAATTCATCGATTGGGCTGACAAGTCTGATGATGAGTCAGAATCTATGGCCCCCAGTAACCAACTTTTACCCCATTCTGAGAGATTTGGCCATGATAAAAACCTCATTTCTACATCTCTTCCATCATGAGTTAAATAAAATCCTATTGGGATTTCTTAGAAGACTCATCTTTGCATGTGTAACGTAATGTTTTATCTCTATCCCTCATAATTTTTGTACAACTTACAATGAAAGTTTATTCATTTTGCATATTCAAGGACAACTAAATTCTCTAAAGGAATTAGTCCAATCAACTTAAAATTTCACTCTTAAGGGTTGACCAAGATATAAAAAGGTGATTATAGTCTAAATATGACTATCCTAATGTGTTTACATAGATGGTTCATCAATTGGGATGACGAGTCAGAATCTACAGCCCTTGCTCACCAACTTTTGGCATGTTCTAAGAGATTTGTCCATGAGATAAAACTCATTACCACATATTATCAATCATAATTTAGATAAAATCCTCCCAATATTTATTATAGGACTTTTCCCTACACATGTAGGACCTGATGGTTTGTCTCTAGCCCTCATGGTTCATGTGCAACGTGCGATGGAAGTTTGTTCATTTCACACACTCAAGGATGAGTGAATTATCTTAAGGAATGCCTCCAATAAACTATAAATTTCACTCACAAAGTTATGCCAAAACATAAAAAAAGGTGATTATATCCTATAAATTCCTATCCAACATGTCCATGTAGACGGTTCATCGATTGGGTTGACAAGTCAAAATCTATGCCCCTTGTTGACCAACTTCTGGTATGTTCTAAGAGATTTGGATGTGAGATAAAATTCATTTCCATGTCTCTTCTATCATTATTTAGATAAAATACTCTTAGGCTTTCTTAAAATACTCATCCTTACACATGTAGGGCCTTGATGGTTCATCTCTATCCCTCACGATTCTCATACAATGTGTGATGGAAGTTCACTCATTTTGCACACTTAGGGATAAGTGAATTATATTAAGAAATTCCTCTGATAAACTTTAAATTTAACTCTCGAGGGATAATAAATATCTAAAAAAGGTTATTCTAGCCTAAAAATTCCTCTCCCAATGTGTCTACATAGATGGTTCATCGATTGGGCTAATGAGTCAGAATCTATGGCCCTCACTAACCAACTTTTGGCATGTTCTAAGAGATTTGGTCATAAGATAAACCTCCTTACTACATCTCATCCATCATGAGTTAGATAAAATAATCTTGGGATTTCTTGAAGGACTCATCCCTTCATGTGTAATACTTGATGGTTCATCTCTATCCCTCATGATTCTCATTCAACTCGTAATGAAAGTTCCCTCATTTTGCACATTCAGGGATGAGTGAATTCTCTTAAGAAATACCTCTGATCAAATGCAAATTTCACTCCTGAGGGTTGAATGATACTAGAAAAAGGTTATTCTAGACTAAAAATACCTATCATGACATGTTTTCATAGATGGTTCATCGATTGGGATGATGAGTCAGACTCTACAGCTCCCACTGACCAAATTTTACCTTGTTTTGAAAGATTTAGCCATGAGAGAAACCCCCTTGCAACATCTCATCCATCAAGATTTATAGAAATCCCTCACAATTTTTTTTATAGGATTTTTTTCATCATGTGTAATACCTAATGGTTCATCTCTATCCCTCACAGTTCTCATGTAATGCATGACGTAAGTTTACTCATTTTGCACATTCAAAGATGAGTGAATTCTCTTAAGGAATGCCTCTGATCAAATAAAACTTTCACTCCTATGGGTTTATCAAGACTATACAAAGGTTATTATAGCATAAAAATTCCTATCCTGATGTGTTTACATAGATGGATCATCGATTGGGATGATGAGTTAGAATCTGTGACCCTTGTTAACTAACTTTTATGGAGATTTAGCTACATGAGAAACCTCCTTACCATGTCTCATCCATAATTATTTATAAAAATTACTCTTGGTATTTATTATAGGGCTCATCCTTTCACATATAAAACTTAATGGTTAGTCTCTAGCCCTCATGGTTCTTGTGAAATGTGTGATGGAATTCACTCATTTTGCACACTCACGGATGAGTGAATTTTCTTCAAGGATACCTTTGATAAACTAAAAATTTCACTCCAAGGGGTATATTCATATTATAAAAAGGTTATTATAGACTAAAAATTACTATATTGAGATGTTTGTGTAGATGGTTCATCGATTAGACTAATGAATCAAATTCTATAACCCCCACTGACCAACT
Organism: Torreya grandis; assembly: GCA_037957365.1. Classification (NCBI taxonomy): domain Eukaryota; kingdom Viridiplantae; phylum Streptophyta; class Pinopsida; order Cupressales; family Taxaceae; genus Torreya; species Torreya grandis. The sequence goes on from JARHVA010005001.1 coordinate 1,294,876, forward strand.
TTACCCTATTTTAAGATATTTGGCCATGAGAGAAACCTCTTTGTTTCACCTAGTATATCCTAATTTAGATAAAATCATCCTTGTATTTATTAGATTACTTATCCCTCCATGTTTAGGACCTAATGTTTAGTCTCTATCCCTCATGGTTTTCATGTAACGTGTGACCAAAGTTCACTCATTTTTTACATTCAGGGATGAGTGAATTCTCTTCATGGATGTCTCTGACCAATTTAAAATTTCACATTTAGGGGTTGATAAAGACTATAAAAATTTCATTATATCCTAAAAACACCCATATAGACATGTTTTTATAGATACTTCATCGATTAGACTAATGATTTAGAATCTATAGCTCCCACTGATAAACTCTTACCCTATTTTGAGAGATTTGACCATGAAAGAAACCTCATTATATCATCTAAAATTTCATGATTTAGATAAATTTATCCTCAGATTTATTAGAGGACTTATGCCTACATTTTTAAGAGTTGATAGTTCATCTCTATCCCTCACAGTTCTCATGCAATGCATGATTGAAGTTCACTCATTTTGCACACTCAGGGACGAGTGAATTGTATTAATGAATGCCTTTGACCAACTACAAATTTCACTTCTAAGGATTGATCAAGATCAAAAAAAGGTCATTTTATCCTAAAAATAACCCATATAGATGTGTCCACATAGATAGTTTGTTGATTTGACTGATGATTCAAAATCTTTGGCCCCCACTAGCCAACTTTTACCCCATTTTGAGAGATTTAAATTTGAGATAAACCTCATTTTAAAATATATTTTGTCATGAGTCAGATAAAATAATATTTATATTTATTATATAATTCATCTTTCCATGTTTAATATTTTATTATTAGTCTCTATCCCTCACAGTTCTCATATAATGCACGACTAAAATTTGCTCATTTTGCACATTTGAGGATGAGTGAATTCTCTTTAGGGATGCCTCTGACCAACTATAAATTTCACTTTTAGGATATAATTAAGAATTAAAAAAGATTTTATAGTCTAAAATTTCCCATTTATACATGTTTATATAGACAGTTAGTCGATTGGATTGATGAGTCAGATTCTACAACCCCCATTAACTAACTTTTACCTCATTTTGAGAGATTTAGCTGTGAGATAAAAATGATTTCCATGTCTTTTCCATCACAAGTTAGATAAAATACTCCAAATATTTATTAAAGGAATCATCCCTCCATTTTTGGGACTTTATGGTTCATCTCTATACCTCACAGTTCTTGTGTAACGCATGACCAAAGTTCACTCATTTTGCACATTTACGGATGAGTGAATTATCTTTTGTGATGCCTCCAACCAACTATAAATTTTACTTATAGGACCTAAATGAGATTATAAAAAGGTAATTACAGCCTAAAAATACCCATCTAAACATGTCCACATATATTTTTCATTGATTGGATTGATGACTCAGATTTTGCGGCCCTCACTGACCAAATTTTATGCCATTCTAAGAGATTTAGCCATGAGAGAAACCTCATTGCCACATCTAATCCATCATGAGTTAGAGAAATTGCTCCTAGGATTTATTATATGAATAATTTTTTCACATGTAGGAGCTAATGGTTATTATTTATCCCTCATGGTTCACATGCAATGCATGATTGAAGTTCACTCATTTCACACATTTCAGGATGAGTGAATTCTCTTCAGGAATGCCTCTGACCAAGTACAAATTTCACTTCTAGGGCCTAATTGAGACTAGACAAAGGTTATTCTAACCTAAAAATTCCCATCTAGATGTGTCTAAATAGATGTTTCATTTATTATACTGATGAGTGAGATTTTATGGCCCTTACTGATCAACTTTTACCCTAGACTGAGTGATTTGGCCATGAGAGAAAACTTATTGTCATGTCTCATCCACCATGAGTTAGATAAAATTCTCATAGTATTTATTAGAGGACTCATCCCTCCATGTGTAAGACCTAATTGTTAGTCTCTATCCCTTATGGTTCTTGTGAAACATACAACCAAAGTTCTCTCATTTTGCACATTCAAGGATGAATGAATTCTTTTCATAAATGCCTCTAACCAATTCACTTCTAGGGCCTAATCAAGATTGGACAAAGGTCATTATAGTCTAAAAATTCCTATCTAGACATTTTTATGTAGATGGTTAATTTATTGGATTAAGGATTTAGACTCTACGGCCCCTACTAACCAAATATTACCCCATTTTGAGAGATTTAGCTATGAGAGAAACCTCATTACCGTATCTAGTCTATCATGAGTTAGATAAAATCCTCCTATAATTTCTTATAAGACTCATCATTTCATGTTTATGAACTCATGGTTAGTCTCTATCCCTCATTTTTATCATGTAATGCATGACTTGAGTTTTCTCATTTTGCACATTCAGGGATGAGTGAATTCTCTTCAGGGAAGCCTCCGACCAACTAGCAACTTTCACTTTTGGGGCCCGATCGAGACTAGACAAAGGTTGTTCTAGCCTAAAAATGCCCATATATATGTGTATCCATATATGGTTCATCAATTTAATTGATGAATCAAACTATATGGCACCCACTGGCCAACTTTTGCCTTATTTTAAGAGATTTGGTCATGAGAGAAAACTCATTGATTTGTCTCATCCATCATGATTTAGATAAAATCATCCTAAGATTTATTAAAGGACTCATCCCTCCATGTGTAGGACCTAAAGATTAGTATTTATCCCTCATGGTTCTCATGCAATATGTGATTGAAGTTTGCTCATTTTGTATATTCAAGGATGAGTTAATTCTCTTTAGGGATGCATAGATAGTTCATTGATTAGACTGATGAGTCAGATTTAATGGCCTCCACTGACCAAATTTTACCATATTCTGAGAGATTTAACTGTGAGATAAACCCCATTTATAATTTTAATTCATCATGAGGTAGATAAAATCTTCCCGATATTTCTTAGAGGACTCATGCCTCCATGTGTAGGAGCTGATGGTTAGTCTCTAGCCCTCACAATTCTTGTGTAATACATGATCAAAGTTTGCTCATTTTGCACATTCAGGGATGAGTGAATTATCTTCAAGATTTCCTCTGACCAACTACAAATTTTTATTTAAGGGATTGATTGAGACCAACAAAGGCTATTTTAGCCTAAAAATTCCCATTCAGTCATGTCTACACAGACGGTTCATTGATTGGGCTCCTCTGACCAATTGAGTATGTGTAAGAGATACCTTGTTTTATGTGTTTCTTTGACAAAGAGGAGAGATTGGTTTATAAAATTCAAAATTGAGTTAATAAAATCCAAATGAAGGTTGAAAAACCTTTAATGCATTTGCACAAACCTCATAAAAGGATCATTTCTTATAAGAAAACTATATCTTGAGTTTTGACCTACTAAAGGGTAATTAGGCGTAATAAACAAAACATGATTTTATGAATTTTTGAGTAAAATATTAAAATTGGAAATCCAAACCTTTTATTTGAGCATTGATAATTAATAAAACATATAAATACATATGTCTAAGGTGACTTGAAGTGCTAATTTAATACAAAATGGGTTTTGGCATGTTAGAGCAATATTAAGACTAGTAAGTCTATGAGAGGCTTTTGATAAAATTATTTATATCATACCTTCTAAGGTATTATAAAAGTTAATTCATGTAAAAAATATTGTGATAAATTATTTTATATTGATCTCTACCCTTGTTTTCAAATATTTTTTGTTTTGATCCTTTTGAGGCATTTAGGCTTAATTATCTTGTAGAGAGCTTTGAGTCTTTTGAGTTCAAATAGACAAAACCAATAGATGGATTGGTTTTCCATATTGAGATAAAGATTGAATATGTATTTAAGGACTATACAAATATAAACTCAAGTTCTATATACTAGTCAAGGAATATCGAAGTTGCTTAAGTCTCTTCATTTGTGTCTATATTCTTTCCTTGCCAAGATTGTAATTTTATGGATAGTCTAGAGATGGCTATCAATGTTGAAATTAACCCATGTATAAGTAGGCCATGGTGTCTATATGGACACATATAATTTTTTATATATATGGATAAGTATTAATTTAAGACATACAAAAGTACATCACTAGACCTCCTAACATTTATGATCATCATTCTCCCAAATTTATTTATGATAGAAAGGTTTTTTTGGTAAATGGAACAAATATATGTGGTGTTTTACTACATGGTGCATTACAATAAATTTAAGTTCTTGGAAGAATCCATTATTTGGCTTCAATAACTTGTCAAGTTTTTGTTATTGGGACATTGATTTCATTAATCACACTATAAACTCTTACTTTCTTCCCTACATAGGTGTCTAACAAACCATGAGAAACATGAAACTATGCACATGCATGATTAGTTTATGACATTTTAAAGAAGATATCAACATGACTTTGGTTAGTGGAGTTGACTATAAGAGGTTTAAGAATTAATATTTTGGGTGTACATCCCAAATTTTTGGTTTCACTTGATATATGTAGAATCTGTCATACAAGTACAAACTCCCTAATAATATGCTATATACTTCAAGAGTCATAATGTTGTAAGTGATGGTGCCATCTATAGGCTTAAATTTATACTAGAATTTGCATTGCCTCCAAACCTATATATTTGTCCTAGTTTATTGAATCCACCCCAGGGATTATAGCTTATAATCCAAAATAGTGGGAAGGATAAGTTATTTGTAATGAAATTACTTAGATTTTTGCACAAAAGGATTATATATCACATAGAATAAGAAAATATGAGAGATCACACAACAATAATTGATAGCAGAGAAGAATACTAGATAATATAGCAAATCCACTTTGAGGGGGAAACCTCCAAAATAATGCAATAAGAGAAGAATACTTAATATCATACTTAATATTTTCAACACATCATGACCAGTAGTAAAATTTTTCCATTTGACCATCTCTTTTTCTACTTCCATGCATGCCCATGGGATAGCTTCTGATACAAATGCTAAGTTAAACATTTGAACCTCAAATTTTATGCTATTTTTGAGGCCACCCAAAATAGGATTAGTCAAATTTTCCTCAGTGATGTTTTTTACTCGTAAAGATAGATTCTAAAATTGATGAATATTATACTTCATAATTCCTATTTACCGTAGTTTGGCTAACTAGCTAAATTAGTTATTAGAGACATTATTTTGATAATGAGCCAATAAATTATTAGTGAAAATATACCATGCAATAGGAGCACCATTCTTTTATTTTTGAGCACACAACCAAAGATACCAAATGAACTACTCATGTTCTAGATACAAAGATGCCACTATCACCTTTTGAGAACTAAGAGTTTGATGTAGATCAAATAAATTCTAAATTTGGGTAATCTAAGTGAGAGGATCCTTACCATCAAAATTATGTATGCCTACTTTTGGTAACATCAATTTCACACCAAAATTAGAGTTGTTAGTGTTGAGAGGAGGAGGACTTAAATAATGAAGTGGAGGGTTGTGAGGTTATAACTAAGATGAAAGGGCCACCAATTATGTGTGATCTAATACAATTGAGTATGAACCCCATTAATCTCTCCACACATCCCTAAAACATCAGTTTGAACTACAATAAAGTCATCATGATATACCAAGCCTTTTATGTTAGCCTAAAGTTGAGAAATCAATGGATCTAAAGTTCCAAATTGTATGTCACCGATAGGATTCTTAGGAGTTTCTAAGCCTCCTTTTCTTCCTCAAGTAGAAGGACCTACCATATACAAACCCTAGGAGGGTTTTCTCCCTAAAAAAATTATACAAAGAGATGGTACCATTGTGATTACCTCACCAAGAAGAATCCAATGACTAAATTAATGCACTAGGGTAAAAAAGCTAGGCACCAAAAAAATGTACTAGTAGAATATACCGTTGCAATCATCTCATTGAGACGAATCTAATAACTACAAATGTGCAAGGGGAATTTTTTTTCTAGACTTTGTTTTTCATTTTTAAAAAAAAACATATTTTGAACAATACTGCATTGACAAAAAAATTAATTCTTCCCAGATTGTAAGTTATGTTTTTTTGCTCCCTTCACTTGTAGAAGTTGTGCCTCACCAGATCTAGAAAAAACTTCCATAAGCAACTTGCCTAAATCGAAGATATGATACCAATTGTAATGAAATTACTTAGATGTTCACACAAAATGATTATATATCACACAAAATAAGAAAATATGAGAGATCACATAACAATAATTGATAGTAGAGAAAAATATTGGATAATATAGCAAAGCCACTTTGAGGGGGCAACTTCAACAACAATGCAATAAGATAATAATACTTAATATCATGATCAAAGACTAACCACTACCTCTTATATATAGTCTACTTAGCCATGGTTATTCCATAGGTCAACCTAACTAAGAACATAGATAAATGTAATGAGAATATAAAAGAGGTATGTTAGCCAAAAGTCAGCCACACATATCCCTAGACATGCCAAAGTTTAAGGGCATAACATTGTTGGGTTGTAGATAGTGTGATGATGTTCTTTTGACTTAGATTATCAATGATAAGATGAAGAGGTTGAACCTTGAGGTCCATAACATGATATTGAAGATGTGTTCACACTCATTAGAGGTCTCTATGGAAGTGGTGTTGGTGATTATAAAAGTTTTATTTGGTTTAGTATCATCTATATGTGCATGATATGATGTAGGTTTATAAAAAAAGGATTGTTACACCCAACATTGAGAGTATTCGTGGCTCTTTGGTAATTTTTGATGGCACCACTTTTCACTATAATTATTCATGCCTTTGTTTGAGCTAGAAGGCATATGAGGATTCAAGTTTTGTGTGGCCTTCTTAGGTTGATATCCTTTATGAAAAGCATTTTGCTTCTATGCTAGAGATCTAGATGGGGAATTATGTGTGGGTTGGTAAATAAATATCAAATGTAAATGAAACAAGTAAATAGCAAATATCACATGTAAATGTAAAATATACATAATAATTCAAAGCACCTAACTTAGAGAATAATGTGAATTGTCTTAACACCATATGAATTAATAATTCAATCATTAACCAATAATATGTGTAGACATTAAATGATAAAAATATAAACTACACATAGTATAAGGAATCATATTGTCAAATAGTATATATGTGATACAAGCAAAGTTCTATGTCATGATTTAACATAAATAATATAACATATATCAATAAAAAATGTAGACCATAACATGTACATATAAAAAATGTTAGATATAGGCATACAATGTGGGACATATCAACATATAAAATCTAGTGTGCCTACAACTATGTACATAGACAAAATGCACCATATAGGCATACAATATGAGCCATATCAACATACAAAATAGATTATGTCTAAAACTAGATCCCTATCACAATAACTAGCTCTCCTGCTCCTCATTACCTTCAAATAAATTGCATTTTGTTGTCATAGACGTAGAGCTAGGGGTGTTAGATACCTCAGTATGAGGAGATACTCTCCTCTCAGCATGTGAGTCATCCATTAATTCATTGACAACTGATGAAAATGTTTGTCTCTAAAAAACATATAAAATATAAAAATTAATGCATTAAAATTGTATATTGAAAATTTGATAAATTTTTCAAGAATGTGAAATTTTATAAAATGATTATACACTCACTATATTCCATCTAAATGGTTGTCTAGGGATATGAGACTACATATACACCTCTGATGGGGAATCCTATAGAGAATACATATATCGTTAGATCTAGAGTTGCATACAATTATGTAAATATGACATGAAATAATCATTGCTTAAAGATAAACACAATTAAACTATGTGTTCTCACCAGTCTCCATCCCTGAATTATAACCTACTATGGAGATAATGGATTATCTGATGTATCAACAACATCACCTAAACCTTTTTCTCATCCATGAGGGGTGCCCATAACATATAAAACCAATAAATGAATAATATGTGAATTTAATGAACATGATAAAAAGCTATGACTGTGATATATAATAAAATAGAGTTTTCGTTCAAAGGACAATAAACATGTAAATGAATAAATATGTAATTTAAAAATTTACAAACCTATGTGTAAGGTACACCCATGCCAATTATAGCCTCTACAATAGAGTTAAGGCCTGTTGAGGTACCCAAAATATCACCAATCAACTAGATACAAACAAAAAATAACAAGTTCAGTCAAATAAATTAGTCAATCAAGTACAAACATGTGTACTAGAAAATAACCTTAATATTATTTTATAAGCAAAAACAAACTAGATAGTTAAAATTAAACATGACCATTAAATACAAATGGTGAATAATCCTCTATAACATGAGCATGGTGTATCCTGATAGGAGTTGCTAAATCTACTACATCTCACATAGTGTCTAAAATGCTAGTGTCATGCATTGCTGAAGCATCTACATATAGTATATGCTCTGGTAGGCTAATGTCTAGCATGTTAATATCTAGCACTGCTAAAACATATACATATGGCATACATTCTGGTATACTAGTATCTATAAATATACTCTGTTTATGTCGCACCTTAATAAGAGGTCCCATACACTTCCTCTCAACTGATGTGCAATGATGCACAAGAACTATAACATAAGTATAAAGAGGGACACTAGCACCTATACCAACACCAACACCACCAATAATTCCATTACCACTACCACCAATACCACCACTACCACTAAAACCACCACTACCAATAGCACCACCTGTAGGTTGAGTAGAAGTCTTTAAACTATGTATACCATGATCAATCATAATTTAAGTCAAACTAATAACTACCTCAAGGGTGTCCATCTGTATGTTATGATGAAATTGTTTAGGAATAGTGGCATGTGATATTGTTCTTATATTTCTCGGAGGTTAGTTATGATGGTTTTCATCCTGCCTAACACCAGGTCTATCAAATGAAGACCCACCTCCCCTACCTTAGGATGCCTTCATGTTGAAATAATTTGGAATTAATTGCAATAAAAACTCATAACATAATTTTATTAAAAAATATAATGGAACCTCATTATTATTTCATGGAAGCTCATCAAACACTATCTGCCACCTATCCCAAAAGTTATTTTTAATATTTGCATGAATACACCAATTAGTACTAATGTGTTTTCAATTTGTTGATGGAGGTAGGTTGGTTCCAGGTTTAATAAATAAATCACAAAAATCTTCTTTTGTTATTTTATTTTTCACATCTTTATAAGATAATTTATCAAAAAAAAATTTGTTTTAGAGCCTCTCTTTGATGCAACATTACATCCAATTATGAAGTCACATTTCTCACTTCATTAAAAATAGATTATAATGTATTGAGAAGTAAAATTTGTGCACTACCAACTGAATAATGATGTAAACCATTGATAATTATCTATAATTTTTGACATTTGGCATTGTATTTCTCATTCAATTCAGCTTCTTCTTGTGCAAAATCAAAATCTAGTGGGTTTTGTCTAACATTTTATTTATGAAATGGATCTATAGAACTTATGTATCTAATTTTTTTAAAAAATAGGGTTTTTTAGCCAATATAAAAAATTCAATGCAAATTTAAATTCAAAACCCTAGTTTAATAAGTTACATATAAATGAAGAAAATAATATACATGATGTGAAGCAATCTGATGTCTAATCCCATTGGTGGAATAAAACTCCAAACTGCATGCATCAATCTATAAATTCAATAAAAAAAATTTCCCTTCTCTTAGCCATGGGATTTTTTTACAACCCATGAGAATAGAAAATATGAAGGGTGTACACCCCATATTGTTTATAAAGGGCATATCCCCTTTATAATGGGCGTATGCCCTTTATAATGGGCGTATGCCCTTTATGGTCAATAAAGGGCATACACCTTTTACAAAGGGTATACACCCTTTATAAATGGCATACACCTTTTGAAAAGGGTGTATGCCCTTGAGTCTTAGGTAATATCCTGAGCCTCAAATTTTCAAAATAAAAGGCATACATCCTTTGTAAAAAAAACTTACAAAGTTGGGGGATTGTCATGTTTTTTGTCTCCCAACTTTGTGTATCTACCCATAAATTATTTTTAGGGCCCTTTTCATTTCACACAATTGATGACTTAGATGGCCACATTGTATTCCATCACCTTTGTGATCCAACCAACCCTTTTTCATTAATTCCTTGCTAAGTAGGAACTCTTTGACACATGTGTGTAGGACCATCAACCAAATATTTTTATTATAAATCATGTGTCAAAACTTATTAAGTGACCTTATAACTATGAGGGCATGATTCTCTATAAGGCTTAGTGTATCTCATAATTCTTTAGCACCTAGTTAAATAAGGCAACTAACTGCTCCAATTGATCATAATTTTGTTTCATAAAAATAACTGAGATGCCTTCATCCCCACAAAATGCATAAAGGATAAAGTCCTTACTGTAATTTGAATGGATCAAGGTGGGATCTTTCATGATATGGTGGATTCAAAACTATTCTTTCCTTCACGAGTCTATATAAACACAACATTCTTCTTGAACATCATAGTGAGGGGTTTGACTAGAATAATGAAGTTAGGCAAAAATCCCTTGACAAAGTTTAACCTCCCCAAGAAGCTCTAGAGACTCTTCTGGTGACTTGGAAGAGGGACAGATACAATATATTTGAATCACTATAGATCAATTGTGATCCCCTCTTTAAAAATAATGTTCCCCAATAGAGCACCTTCATGAACAACAAAGATACACTTGATAGGGTTTAAAAATATTTTTAACCCTTCACACATCTCAAAGACTTGCTCTAGATGGCTTAGGTGATCTTATGTGTGCTTTGAAAATATGGTAATATCATCAAGGTAAACCAATATGATTTTTTTTATGAGTATTTTTAAATCCATATCCATAGCTCTCTAGAAGGGTTTTCTTTTGTTTTTAAAACCAAAGGGCATCTAATGGTATGTGAAGGTTCCCCACTTAGTGGTGAATGCTATTTTATAGATATCTCACTCTTACACAAGAATCTATTTATAACTTGAGTACTCATATAGCAATGAGAATATCTCTATGCTTTCAACTATTTGTAGGATTTTCTCCATTGGTGGGAGGGGGTAGTGATATTTAAGGGAGGCTTTATTCAAGTCTCTGAAATCCATGCATAGACATATTTCCCCATTTTTATTTTTCACCAAAACTAAGTTGGTAACCCATGAAGAGTGTTTGAATGGAAGTATTATGTTGGATTCGATGAGATTTAAGATTTCCTTTCTCATCAAGGGCTTGATATTTGGGTTGGCATGCCTCTACTTTTGGTGAACTAGTCATGCATTAGGGTCAAGTTCAATGGTGTGTTGTGCTAAACCCAAGTTAAAGCCTCTAAGGTCCTTATATATCCATGTAAAGATATCATCATATATCATAATAAGCTTGATAAATTTATTAATCTATGGTAGTGTCATACCTTGCCAACTTTTAGGATCTTTCCTTTAGATATGGTTAGTTAAACAAAGACCTCTTATTTTTTATCATTCTCAACCTCTCTCCTTTGAGATGTCATCAAAATTGAATATGATTTCTAGGGTAACTAACCCTTTTGGTAGATTTTTCCCTTCAATTAGATGACTTGATATTCGTATTAGGCTTGCAAATATGTTTGGTTCATGGTTAAGAACTTATACTCATCCTATAGGAAGCTGATAATCTCCTCATCACTTTCAAACACCTACCAATTATCTACATTATTAGGGACTAATGGTATAATTAAAAGCTTTATGAGATGCTTAGACCCCTTCATTATGTCACATGAGATGTCATACTATACACCTATGGTTGCGAGTCTATTTGTGTTAGTATTACTTGATATTGGTATAAAACTAATAGTGAATGCATTAATGCCTTCAATCATATCCCATAATCTATGTTTGAAGTCCTTCAATAAGACATTTTTAGTCATGCTATGCTCTCTAACCTGGTTAATGACCAATTCACTATCACCAAATGCCTTTAGTACCTTGATTATTTTATTTTGTTCATGCTAAAAACCTTAGATTAGTGCCACATATTCTATATAATTGGTTATAAACTGAATTACATCCTAAAGGTGTGGAAATATTTCTCCTTTTGAGGGGAGACTAGAATTACACTAGCTATAGTGCCCTTTTTTATTTGGAAACCATCAAAGTATAATTGCCATGTGCTTTCAGGGTTCTCTTACATCATTATGAGATTGCGTAACATGGATTTGTCTAGGATGCAATACATACCTAGCCTTATCTATTTCACATTATCATATGGGTCACACTCATAATATTCATGTGCATATTCATCTAAAAAATAAATTGGGATCTCTTCAAGTGACATTATTTCTTCACAGAGAATCAAATTCTCTTCTAGATCGAACATTGCATAGTTTAATTCAACTAGTTTAGGAGAGTATGACTCAACATGAATTTTAAAGACAGGTTCAGATCTGATGGTCATCTTAGTCCTGTATCTAGTTTTGAGCAACATATGTGACCAACCAAAAGATATGTATCCACCCATATTTTTTGTGAAGTCTTAGGAGAGGCAGATGTTGAAGTAAGGAAGTAAGTCTATGACTATGATATCTTATGTAATCAAAGGACTTGGGCATTTATGCAACATAAGATTCAAATTCTTGATGGTTCTTACAGTCTTGACCATTTTTCCATATATCTAGACTACTCCATTTTGAAACAAGGGAATATGCAATTTTGAATAATCTATGATCTTTTTTGGCACCACTAAGCTACTCATGCCTGAGTTAATCATGTAATTATGTACTAGGTGTTGGCCATTAATAAAGGAGATATAGAATGGGGGTGGCTTTTTCTACTACACACTTGCATTTCCTCCACTTTGGGATGGCATATTATCATAAATATATAATCCATAAGTTGTGATGTATTTAATGCTTGAAATATTTTTAGAGCATCTTGTATCAAATTTATTTGAGCAGTAATAGTGATAGCCTCCCACATGGTTACATTGAGACTCATCTTCTTCATTTGCTCAACTATGTTGAAGGGGATTTTGGATCTATTTGGTTGTGGTTTTTGGATGATATCCTTTTGTCATACTTGTACACTTTTCTCATGATAAATTTTAGTAGTGAATATTCCTTAATTCATGAATATTCCAATTTTTGAATTTAGTTTTTGGTAACTTTTTAGGGTTGGTAGATGGGTTTAGATCATCAAAAAATTAGGAATATAAATTATTTTAGGGTTAGATCACCAACCATTTAAAATAATATCTTATATTAAACTTAAATTCACCACACATATAATACAACCATCCCCTAATATCAAACATTTCAACAATCAAAACTAAAACTAGAGGACTACAACACCGAATGACAACAAATGAATAGAGGAATTGGATGATGATGCCAAAAAATAATATTTATAATTTGAGGAACCAAATGATAGTGCCAAGATATAATATATTACAATATTTTCAAATGGGAGTGCCAAATGAAAATGCCAAATGGTAATACCTAATGACAATGTCAAATGATAGAGCCAAAAAGTAAAACAATGCTACCACCAAATGGCATAACCCATCTGTAGTATCTATTATTTGACCAGATAAAATAATTGGATGACATAACTAAAGTGTTGCATCCTTGATCATCATGGTATACGATGGGAATGGTAAAATGATAAGCCAATTACCTAGAAAATTAAGTATATTATCTTATTTTAAAGAGGCAACCAACAAGATCACACAATCACAATGTACTCAAAATATAAGTATTTATTATTCTTTAGTTTGTCATAAATTTAAATCTAATTATTTAATAATATTAAAATAATTTTACATGTATAAATCCACACTAATATCTCACTAGAAAGAATTAACTAGAACAACATGTCACCCATTGAAGATTATTTTGATGATGACATGCCACCACTCAAAGATGCTCTTCTGGTTTTTGATGAAAATGATCATGTCACTCAAGTGGTAGAAGAGATTGCCAGTTCTTTCCAAACACAAAGTTCAACTAAAACCTCCACTCAAAAATCTTCATGAAGGAAGAAAAGTAGATGGATAATTGGAAAGTCCTTTAAGGTAGACTGGGCAATAAAATTTCCTTTCATAGAACCTTTATATCCTAAAAATGATGATGATACTCCAACAAAATATAGATGTATAATATGTAGCTAGAAACTAAGAAAGGAACATAGAATGCAAATGAAATTGGACACAACTGAGAAACATTGTGGAAAATCATATGTGATAGTGAATCACCTAGATGGACTGATAACAAGAACACATGGGTGAAGAAATGTATAAGAATGCATGCATGTAAGATATGCGTAGGAGTATGAAAATGATAAAAAAATGTCAAAAACATCTTTTTAAAAAAGGGGGAACAATCAAATCAAATTTTGGAAAAGTTATGTAGTCCCATCTAAAGGCCAAATATCTATAGTTCTCTACTGTATACCACATTATAAAATAGGTAGACCTATTTATAATTTTTTAGATTATAATATTTTTTTCAGTATAATGGATTTCTAGATATTCTATACTCATATTGGTTAGATAGCAGTGCCTAGGAAATGATAAAATGTCTAGCAATTATTGAGAAGAAATATTTGAAACAAAAAGTTCAAAATTCACCATTCACCTCACTTTCCATTGATGAGGTCATAGTAATTGACAACACATCCTGGTTTTGCATGCATGTTTATACTTTTGAGAACTATTCAAGGCAACCTCATCTACTAAAAATTCATAAAAAGGTAGAAAATTGCAATGAAGAAAATATTCACAAATTAGTTGTGTCTAATTTTAAAGATAAAGTTGGGATGGATGTTTATGCAATAACTATAAAGCTAGTGTGTGTCAGGGTTGATGGTGCATCATTTATGTAGGGGCATAGAAATGGTTTGTGTGTTTAGATTCAAATAACAACTTCCCCATAGATGATTCCAATTCATTGCATGGATGATATGATGAATCTTGCATATAAAATAGTTAGAAAATTTGTTAATGTGGTAAAAGTAGAGGAGCTCATTCATGATCTACATGCTTATATGTCAAGTAGTCCAAAAAGATTTTTAGAGTTCAAAAAATTTAAAATAGGAGTGACTGATGGTAAAAAACTATTGAAAGATGTTGATAGAATATGTATTTCTATGTATGAACCTGCATGCCAATTTTTTTAAGAATATCCATCACTAGTAGGTTTTATGTATAAATATCATAGATAGACAAGGCAAAAGATTTGATGTACCATTTAATAGATTTGGAAACACTACTAAAATTATGTGGAGTTATCCCAGTGCTAAAGGAAATGAATTTTTTAAAATAAACATGCTTCAGAGATATCCATTTATATTTTTGACTTTATATGACTAAGTAAACGAGTATGTAAATCTCTAGATATATTATACACTTTGAATGAAATTTTTCAAGGCCTTATTTTTAGCAGTTGGAAATGTTTGGCATATTTAAGGAACCCTAAGATATATTTTAAATTGAATATCAATTACCATATTTGTGTCATTATTAATGGTAAGGAGATACCAATGCACACTTTCTATAGAAGACCTGATCTAGTGGGAGTTGAATCTAAAGAACTGCTTATAACAAGTATTCTATATGACACTGTTCTATCTGAAACCTAGATGAAACTAAGTATAATTTCACAAAATTTATCTATTGAGGTGAGAGATCATTATTAAAGGGATGTTTTTTTGGAGGCCATGGTAGTTGTGAATCCCATTTTCTTGAATAGTAATAACAGTCAAACATTGATTAGCAATTTATTTCACAAATAAATGGGTTGTCTTGTAAAACATTTTGGTAAATCTATAAAGATGAATGGGGTATAAATAAAAGGTATTTTGGGAAAGGATTTACTAACATCTCAATCAAATCATTTTGGAATTATAATGTTTGAATAATATCACTTTCTAAGTGAACCAACAGAAAATGGGGCAATTACATGGCTATGGGAAAAACTTTATCCTAGTAGTATACTATAGGAAAGTCTAAGTGAATTTTTTTGATTATATGAGATTTGTCAAGCAATGATTCTAGGCCTAGTGGGAGATGAAAGAGTATTTAATGTATTATCTTTTATTAATTCAAAATTTTGAAACAAATTGGATACAAATTTAGAAACGTATTTGAGATTATATGTTTCATGTTATGCTATAGACATGTTTCCTTATGAAATATCTCTAAAAACATGGAGTTCTCTAATTGAGAGAAGACATATCAATAATATAGTGAAAAATAGAGAGGATGTAAATAATGACATTGAATATGGCACTGACATGGCAGATGTAAATGTCATCGTGATGATTAAGTTTGTGTAGGATTATTTCAACTACCACACTATTAGTTGTATATTTATTATAATTATCACATTCTAAATTCCAATTTCATATAATTTTTTATATTGTAAAATGTTCCAAATACTAAATTCATTACAATTGTGGATAGTATTGTCATCTGAAATTTTTTATCCATTCATCATACAAGTTTCCATTTTATTTAATTTATTTTTAATTGTATTGTCATTTGAAATAACTATAATTTTATATTATATCACCATATTAAGAATTTTAAATTTTAACTTAAAAATATGAATTTGAAGTCAAATATGATGGTGATATAACAACATATTGTATCATTATTTTATTTGAACTACATCAACTGAATAAAATCAATTTTAATAATAGTCACTTTACAACATCATAACATTCAAATTCAAATTCATGCTCAAGCCTAACAACAATTCCATAAAAAAAAGAATTGTAATCCACGTGGCTCATCCACTAATTAAAACTTAATAAATTGATCATTACAAATCCAAACTTCAAATTGTAATTGAAAATATATATTTAAAAAAAACATTGTTTACAAATATAATAGAGTTTAGAACATTGTTTACAAATGTTATAGAGTTTAAAACATTTTTTGGGGTTTCTTTTCTTAGCTACTTTCTAAACCACAACATCATCTATGATATCCTTCAATATCCCTACCCTTTCAAGATCCTCGGCCACAAAATTAATACGATCAAGATTTTCCCTTTCTTATTTTATAGCATCTCTTGTAGAAATTAGACTTGGATTGGCATTTGTCTTCTACTTAAATAAGGCATCAAGATCTCATCCTTATTCCTTAATAATTTTTTGGAGTGTGTTGTTCTATTTATTAAATAGAACAATACTCTCCTTAAATTGAATGATAGAATATAAAATTTTGCGTGCATTTTTCATATGCACATTGAGGACCTCAGCTTATTATTTTTAATTCTCATATTTTGCCTACAATTTAAAATTAAATGTAATTAGATTTGAGAAAAAATAAGTATGACATGAAATTTGAGTAAAATGAAGATACATTACTAAAGATTTCTCAATGTTCTCAATCAAAACAAGGTTGACATCTTGTGTCCTTTTATTAAAATATCTATGGTCTTTTACATTTAAATTCTATAACCTATTAAACATAATAGTCAACACATTATCATTGTCACTATTAAAAATAATAACTAAACCAGATTTAGCTTGGGGAAACAAAGCATAAATATTTATGGGTTCATGTTGTACCAATGAAAACAACTTTTCTCATTGGGAGTGGTTGTGATAATGGGCATTTATTTTTTTTATCAATGCCTTCACCTAAAACTCCCAAACATATACATTTTTTAATTCATCTAAAACTCCCTCCTTAAGATTCAAATTAATACTTTTTGATACCAAATTATTCAATTAAAAAGATGTAATATCATCATCAGACAAGATAACATTCTTTGGTGGGGTGAGGGGTGTAGAGGTACATGGTCCCTCTTGAGCAGTCACATGAACATTTTCTCCTTGGATAAAATCATGTGGATTGAAAACAGCTCCACTAACTTCACCACTTTCAATCCCCAAATATTTTTCATCAAGATCAATTTCATTCAAACAAGTCAATCCTTGCCCACTCAATATACCTCTGACAAAGATATTAGGGAATTTAGAACACAATAATTACAAAGTTCCTCTGTTATCTACTAGCTCTTATGGTAATGGAAGAGTCTTTCTCCTTGAGCAAACTGAGTTCAAGGGTAGAGGTAGAAACATACTTTTCCTTAGAGATTGAGGATGCCCTAAATTTTTTTTAAAAATGGTAAATTTTAAAAACAAAACTATATGATAATTTGAAAATAAAGGTTTAGTACTTGTATTTGGAGATAATATATCCTCCAATCTATGCACCATATTATGAGTGATAGGGGTGTTTTGAGATTATACATTATACAATCTTTTAGTCATAAAAAACTATAATCAAAACCAAAATATCCAATGTAAAATACCTTACACATAGGGTCCAAAAGGCACATTAAATTTTGAGGTTTGTTACGGTGGTGGTTGTTCCATGAGAACCTCAACTAATACTGAGTCAACTAAAATAATAAAACAAATAACTAAAATAATGCACTTGAAAGTTAAATTATCATTTAAAATTTTTAACTAGAAAACCTACAGATGGAGATGATAAGGAAGAAAATATTACATGTTTCAAAATCTAAAATGATTACAAGGATGATTCTATAGACTTAGAATCTATAGATCCTTCAACTCCATGATATCCTTTTGAGGTAAATTATTTTCATGAGGCATGAAATCTTACATGTAACAAAAAAATTTCAAACATTTATTAATATTTAATTTGGTAATAGTTTAAAAAATAGACAAATATTAAACCTTAGTTCAAAAAATAAACAAATAAACTAACCTCCTATTCATCCATAGAAAAAGCGTTTGTGTTCATAGTTATAAAACCCACAATTAGAATAAATGTTTTTTGGAGGTCATATAAGGCCTCATAGTATAATTCCAAAATAAAATTTAAACAATAAATAGTGGAATTGGGATTGGTACAAGAAAAATTTAATTCAAGCTTTATCTTAAAAGAAATAAAAGTGCACCAATAATATCTCAAATTAGAAAGAGTACAAATAATGTAAACCAGTGCCAATAGGGAATATCTAATGGTATTCGCTAAAATATTATTCTTGAAAGGAAAAATTGAACCATTGATTTAAAAAAATGGTCACAAATGTCTTCCACATGGAGGCCCTTCTTCCAACTATCTAAAATGAAAGAGAAAAAGGAGGAATTTATATATCAAATTTTGAATTTTTAATATAAAAATAAATTTATGATTACATACCATTTCAACTAATTTACAAGATAAAATATAACTCCAAATACTTATTTTCATCATTTATCAACATTGCTTTCAAAGTCAAAGGGTTTGCATTATAAAATGGAAGACCTATCATATTGTGAATATCTTTTGGTGAGGTACCAAAGCACATCGTTCTGGAGTCCAAGTTCACAGTGAAGGTATCCATGCTAATATCATAGGAATACATTAGTATTTTGAGTAACCCAATACCTATTTCATATTAGGGCATATACAATAGGTTGCCAAAGCTGTATTTTGAAATCCAATCATTATATAGATATGGTTATTGTATGATATTCAAAATGTCTAGGCATAGTAGGTTCTTGAAAACATATTTTATTTCTATGGATGGGGAATTAATATGGGTGGGGTAAAATGGGGACAAGAAATATATTTTATAAAATGTTAAAAATGAGGGTAAAGGGTGAGTATTTATAGGAAAAGGGGGTTACCAGGAAACTGGCTAATAGACTGGCTACACTAGTCACCTATCAACACAATCTAACATCACCATTTAATATTTTCCATTCAGAACACCACTTATCACAACCATCTAATTCTTGACATTCAATGCATATTATCTACCAAATATCATTTTGTTCAATCATTTAGCATAGCCACAAAACACAACTATTTGACACAACCATCCAACACAAGCATTTGGAACAACTGTTCATCACATCATTCAGTTTGTCCATTCAGTGGAATTATTTGATGTGGCCTTAAATGATTTTGTTTGGCATCTATATTTTAGTGTTACCAAATGGTTTTATAGAAAAATAGGCAACTATTTGTTTTTACTCTTTCGAAATCATCATAGATTCAACATTGCCCATAGAGGGTTTTCTATAGCTATGAACCAAATTTCTAGAGATTCTCCAAATATTTCCAATAGATTTTCCATTAGGGCCTCTTAAAATTAACCCTAACTATTCTGAGGCTACTCTTCTCTTTGTGTAGCTTGTTCCATGTGTATTAAATATTTTGTAGGTACATTGGCCTATGTACTTGCATAGGTGACCTAGGGATTTTAAGGTGGTGGCACCTTTTCCATTTATTTCTTTGAAATATTATATTGAAATAAATTAGGTTATTTCATGCATATAACCCACCACATTGATTTACATATTTGAAGTTTCCCTCTTTTTAGTTAATAAGAGTAGACCCATATTTTTGCTATGCTAGAGCTTGAGTTTCTTCTCCCTATGGGATGACTATACTTGCTTGCTCTTGAGGCTGTGATAAAATTTACACCATGAGCACTTGGTTCATGACTCCATTTGCACATGTATCTTGATTATGTGGTTGATTTCATGGGAAAAAAATATAAGATCCTATGTAAGATTATTATACATAGGTATAAGGGCTTTAGAGGTGATTCCATCATCAAACATGTGCACATAAGGTGGTCTATTATTTGTGATCTAGTTTTGTGTTTATATGCCACCTTGGTAAGGAGTTTTGATCAATTGGTATTATTGAATCAAGGGTTGATGGGGTCTAGAATACTACACTTTTTATCTTTTGAGGGCCACAAACTCATTTCCAAAGATTTACAATAGATTTTTAATCTCATGTAATTTGTTAGGGGGAGAATTAAATAAATTTAGTGGGATTAATATGATGGGGAAAGGTACTAATATAGGTTTCACAACTAGTTGGCTAGGAGGAATTTTTACAAATAGAGGCATAGGGGGTCTAGGAATAATTTTACCTACCTTGATTAAATAATTTTATGTGCACACAATAAATTCATAGGCATAAAGTGGTAATGCACCTCCCACAAATTGAATCATCATATCTATATCATTATTAAGAGCCTTAAAAAAACATAAAAATGTAGTATTGGGATATGGCTTACAAAAGGGTGGGATCCTATCCCAAAATCTTTAGAACCTAAAGTTTAAATCAACCATCATCTAATTTGGGGATCTTTTTATACTTGTAAGCTTCTTTATCAAGGACAAGTGGTCATTCTAGTCTTCAAATTTATTACATAGTTCCTCCATGATCTCATTATAGTTGTGGATGGAATTTAATCTTAAGCCTTAGTACCACTAAAGTGCTTTGCCTTTTAAAAAAGAGGTAAGAAGCATAACGATGACATCGCCATCGATGACATGGTAAATTGAGAAGATATTCACAATATCTTAAATATTCTCCATAAGGAAAGTTGTATTCTCACTAGTAAATAAGGATAAACTTTTGAAAAATGTGACTAAAATGTCATCATATTAGGCAAACATTAATAGACTATATCTATTGAAAGGAAAAAATAGTTTTTCCTCTATGCATCCATGAATGGGATAGGGAATAATATTCCTCTAGGTGTATGGAACCTCCCAAATGGGGGTGTAGATTGAGATCTATGGGATGATTATCTTGAACCACTCCTCCTGATAAGGGATGAAGATGTTCTAACTCTTCTTTTTCCAAAGGGAACATGAAACTCAATGAAGTGAAAACCAATGCCTCTTGTAAATGACTTAGTTTATCTTAGCATGTATATAAGGGCTGATCTTTAAAAACTAGAAATGCTTGGAGTCACTAGGTGCTTTGACTAAGTGTCTTCAACACTTGTTATCTAAGGGTAGATTTGATTCCTTAGTAAAATCCTTGAAGTGGTCCCTATTTGACATGTTCATTGGTGTATTAAGTTGTCATTGATGTTAAAAGAGCATGTGGTACTAATGCATGAATGATAAAGTGATCAGATTGAGAGCTTAAAGAGATATGGCACATATACAAGTATATAAGGACAAATAAGAGGTTATGAATCATCCATAGATGTCTTGGAAAAGATCTGACATGTTTTTTGATCATTTGGAATGAGAAAAATGCATCTTCTAGCTTAAGAAAAACCAAACCATCATTGCACGTCATGTAGACATGAAAGATCCAAAAAGTTTGATCATTTATTTTAGGTATGTAAAAATTCAATATCAATAAAATTATTACATGGAGATGTTGCCTATAGTGCCAAGAAGCTACCCTAAAAATTTGGAGTCTTGAAGTGATTTCTAGCTCAAGTTATAAAGCTTCAAAGTTGCTCTAGTAGTCTATGATGGGCTAGAGACTGTCAAGTTTAATCACATTAAAGTCTGAGGTCAATGGTCTAAATGATCCAATGGTGAGCGCTTAATCATACATATTGAGATAAATGGTATGTATGAAGTCAACATGTCAAAGGTTATACATTAGGTGACAAGTGTCAAATGCTTAGTAGTCTGATAGAAGATCAATAATGAGTGGTAGTTTGTACTAATTAAGATCAATGGTATGGAACAAGTCAAAGAGTCAACAATGCATGTGATACTTTTAAGTTGCACAAGCACAAGAGACTATTAGTAAAGTTCTTATAAGGAATTTTAAGGTGCCAAGTTTCATAATCTCAAGAGTTTTGAGCAAGATCTAATGATGAGCACTACGTAAAGACCAGTCTACTCAGTAGAGATCAATGGTGAATATATGGTCAAGATTACCATAAATTATGAGATAAGGTCAACATGTTTGAGATTTAATGTTTGGATAGTGGAGTACTGCAAGTTAAATTTATAGATAATTTTGAAGAAGATCGACAGTGTGATTTGAGTGAGATAAACAAAGAACATGAGATGTTTTCTAAGTGACCAAGGTTTAACTATGACCATTTGGATTTAAATATTTAAATTTAATGAAAGAAAGACCAGTGCTTGGTTTTTGAGACATAAATTTTGATCTATGCAAAATTTGATGTTGGAGTAAAAAAGAAAAGTTGTAGAGGACATCAATATGAATCTATAAATATTAATTTAAAGGTTTAAATTTTTGTAAATTTAAATTTATTGAGCTCTAAATTTTAATGTGTGTTCATTCATTCTCTACAAGTAACTTGAGAAGGGTAATTGAGTTATTCTTGATGGTATTTTGATGTTTCAAGATGAGATAACTATTAGAGAGTGTTATAGACTCCATAAGAACCATTTATGTGGATTATGAAGGTTTTATCAATCATATTTAGTATGATAAAATGATTATAAGGTGACTATGTGTTTGTTCATGGTGGGTGTGTGTACAGAATGTTGTTTGAGTGAATTGAGCTTTAGCAAAAGGGTGTTGTGATGTTTTTATCACTTAAGGAAGACCTATAGATTGTATGGCATGGGTACATGTATTTTAAAGTATTCATGTGTTCTTATTTTTCTTAGAGAAGTGTCAAAGAGGTGAGTGGGTCTTTATAATACCTAAAAGGTGACTTAAGCCTATATGAAAGAGGGTTGTGCTTAAAGGTGACCCATGTTGGATTCCTTAAGGGTGAAGGCACATGTTGTGTCTAAAAAGGAAGGTTGTGATCACAATAATCAAGAAAAATCTATAGAAAGTGAAACAAAATGTGATGGTTTAATGGCTTATTGAATAGACTTGTGTATACTAGAAAAATATGTGTTGAGAGACTAGTAGAGACATGTGTGAGCAGAGCATGTGTTGATAGTGTAGAAGATAGAGAAAAGAGGTAGGTTAAAGTGAGGACTATGTGTATGACCTTTTGGTCATGTCTATGTTATGATTATATATTTTTTATAGGTTTATGGTTGAGGATGAGTGAAGAATATTAGGGTGATCTAAAAGGGTGCTTTGGATGCATTGCTTGTGTGAGCAAGGTTGAGATGGATTTGAGAGTGAAGAGAAGTGCAGATGTGAGAAAGGATGTAAGAAAAGTATATAACCTTTGAAAGAGAAGGTAGAGGTCAATGAGGACCATCATAGAGTATAGTGAATCAGTAATGTTGATTTAATCAATCTATTTTAGGTGGATACACAAGTAATTGGATCTAATGAGCCTAGAGGATGTAGATTGAGTGAGTGAGCCTTTGAGACTATTTGGGTGAAAGAGTGAAGGTGAAGAGTGTAAACAAAGTTGATCATCATCAGTTGAATATTAGTAATAGGTATTCAAGGTGATCTATTTAGGTAGCTGAGTAGGTGCTTGGTTGCCTAGGGGGATGGTTCTTCATTGCAAGGTAAAGCTTGATAAAGGTCTAATTGTAGTGGGTACTTAACTGGATAGGGGTAGTAGCTCCTTGAGGGATTGGTGTCTCACTAAACTAAGGGATGGGTTTTCCTTGATTAGTGGGTGTTGGTATAAATGTTAGATCTTATTTTTATAGGATTGTAGTCCATCTTGTAGGGTTTAGTGGGTTTTATCCCCCAAGAGGGTTTCCCACATATATGATGTGTTCATGTGATGTATGCTCTTATATATGCTTTGGATGTATGTGCTTTCATGTTTATGTTTATTTATCAATATTGATGTATGTTGATTGTTTAAGAGTTGGGAATTGAATTAGATTATCTTTCATCACTAATTCACCCCCCTCTCAGTGATTGTACCTCCAAAAATTAGTTTTAAAGTAGGTCCTTTAGAGGAAGCTTAACATCTTGAAGGAGATCCCAAATAGCACTAGATGTCCAAGTAATTGAAGAAAGAGAATCAATAGTGGAAGGATGTGATCAAGGTACTTGAAGAATAGATATGTAATTTGAATAAATATACCAAAGAGGATGAGAATGTTATCAATGATCTCAAGGTTCAAATAGAAGATGCCAAGGCAAGTTTGAGTTTAAAAGAGGAAAGTTGTTCAAAAAAAAAGGACATCATGTTTTATGAATAAGGTTTTTATGACAATGAGAAAGAAAAAGTGGATCCAGGATCTAAGCTCATAAAGAGGAATCACAAGATGAGGTATGTGATCAAAGGTATTAAAGCACAAGTCAGTTCTCTTGAGGAAAGTTTATTAGGAAAGACAAAGAGAGATGAGAATAATTATCAAGAGATGATCAAGTCTCTTAAAGAAAAAACATGTAGATTAAAGGATGACATGGATAAAGAAGACGAGGAGTATAAGGAGGTCATCAAAGATATTAGAAGTCAATTAGAGGTTTTAAATGGTAACATAAAATCAAGAGAAGAAGAGTGAAGATATATCAAGACTCAGTTATAATAAGTCAATAACAAGGTGAGTTCAAATCAAGGTGAGCATGATGAGTTGAAGACTAATCTTGATTCCTTGAGAGTAGAGCATGAAAAACTCATAGACAAGTTGGACAAGATGGAAAAGGAACATGTAAATATTGAGCAAGTTAAGAAGAATGCAAGCTTTAAAATCAATGCAAGAAGGTCTGTTAGAAAACCAAATGCTTCAAAGTATGCAAGTTTATTCCATGATCATTGTTATAAATGAAATAAGTATGGTCATAAAGTGAAGGAATATAGAAGTAATTTAGTCAAGTATGGACATTGATGGAGCTTTGATAAAAGGAGTTTTTTACCAAAGATTGATCAAAATTTAAATCTATCAAAATGTATGATTGATGTTATTTGTTTTAGTTATAATAAGAGTGGTCATATTGAAAGTTTCTACCTTCGTGGAGTCAACAAGTCCTCAAGGTATCTCCAAGGACATGAATCTTCCATTGTGCATAAGAAAGGTCATTCTTAGTTATGGAGACCAAAGATTATCAATTCTAATCACACTAGTCAAAAGGTTGATAAGAAAGTTGCTTCATAAGATTGTGTTATGGATTAGTTTAAGTTCAAAAGATAAGAAAGTAAAATGACTACAGAGAAGAAGAAGGATGGTAAGAAAATGGATGATAAATCTTCTAGGAGTGATTTAGAGACCAAGCTCAAGGAGAAGACCAAGGTTCTTGTTGAGGTTAATTCTGAGGTGTGTTTGGATGTTAATGATCAATGGGTCAATTAGTACAAAGTGTGAAGAATTTGGCTATAATCTTTCATTCAAATAAGACTGATATGATGACTTGGTCAAACTAAGTCATGTGTTTTGGCAAGATGTTAAATCTTCTTGCATAAGCAAGAGGAAGCATGGTGGATGATAGTTGATCTTTGTTTGATGTTGTAGGACAATAATATCATTTGAGTATATGCGTGGATAAGGTGGAATAATGAGTCTTATAAATTTCATCCAAGATGTTGTGATGGAATGGATCTATGTGTGCAAGGTATATAGGCTAGGTATGGAGATATCCAAGTGTCATTGCAAGTTGTTAAGGTGTCTTAATGGCATAGAAAGGTATGATGACTTTATTTCTACGTGTTTTCAAGATTTGAATATATTTTGTGTGTAATTAGAGATTTTTGTTTGCTCTCAGGTTTCCCAGTTTATGTTTAAGGGTATACAAGTCAAAAACCATGGTATAGGAAGTATGGGATCCTAAAGGAGTCTAAGCTCAAAATTTGGTCTAGAAGTGTGTATTGATGACCTCCAGGTGTGAAAAATGTTTCAAAGTTGGTCATTTTCTATTGTTAGTATTGAAATATTTATTCAGATAGGTGTATATCAAAGACAGGATGACATGAGATGGAGCATGGAGTTAGGGGGAAATTTCTAAGTTATATGGGTAGCTTGTTAGGTGCAAGGATCAAAGAAGTCCCAATTCATATGGTTGCATGTCAAAGGGGAGCCATTAGATCATTTTCTTGCAAGTATAGATCCTTTGTCATTTATGTGAAAGGGGGAAAAAGATCAAAATGTAGAATTATTTAATATGAAGGAAAACATTCTAAGTGTGGTTTTCAATCAATGACAAAGGGGGAGATTGTTGGACATGGTCATTGGTGTCTTAAGTTGTCATTGATATCAAAGAGAGCATGTGGTACTAATACATGAATGAAAAAGTGATTATATTTAGATCTTGAAGAGATATGGAACATGTATAGGTCTATAAGGACAAAGAAGAGGTTGTGAGGCATCCATGGATGTCTTGGAGGCTTTGGTATGTTTTGTGATCATTTAGAATGAGAAAAATGCATCTTCTAGCTTAAGAAAATCCAAACCATCACTACACATCATGTAGACATGAAATATATATCAAGTTTAAGAATTTATTTTAGGTATGAAAAAAGTCAATATTGGT
Organism: Torreya grandis; assembly: GCA_037957365.1. NCBI lineage: Eukaryota > Viridiplantae > Streptophyta > Pinopsida > Cupressales > Taxaceae > Torreya > Torreya grandis. Next base: position 1,321,953 of record JARHVA010005001.1, read on the forward strand.
CAAGTGATTACATGGAGATGTTGTCTATAGTACCAAGAAGTTACCCTAAACATTTGGAGTCTTGAAGTGATATCTAGCTCGAATTATGAAGCTTCAAAGTTGCTTTAGAAGTCTGTGATGGGCTAGAGACCATAAAGTTTAATCACGTTGAAGTCTGAGGTAATTTGTCTAGAAGATCCAAAGGTGATCACTTAATTATATATATTAATATCAATGGTACATATGAAGTCAACATGTCAAAGGTTACACATGAAAGTGAGAAGTGCCACAAGCTCACTAGTCTGATAGAAGATCAATGGTGATGGATGGTTTTTAATGATGAAGATCAATGGCATGGGACAAGTTAAAGAGTCAAAAATGCATGAGACTACCAAGTGACACAAGTACAAGGGACTATCAATAAAGTGCCTAGAAGGCATGTATGGGCACCAAGTGTTATAATCATGGGAGTTCTGAGTAATATCTAATGGTGAACACTACAATATAAAGACCAACCTACTCAACAAATATCGATGGTGCATATATGGTCAAGATAACCAAAAAGTATGACATGAGGTAAAAATATTTGAGGTTTAACATTTAGATAGTGGAGCATTATGAGTTAAAGTTTGAGCTAATTTTAAAGAAGACAGATGGTGTGAGTTGAGTGAGATGAAAAAAGAGCATGAGATATTTTTTAAGTGACCGAGGTTCAACTGTGACCATTTGGATTTAAATATTTGAACTTAATAAAGGAAAGACCAATGCTTGGTTTTTGAGCCATAACTTTTGATCTATGCATAATTTAATATTATAGTAAAAATAAAAGTTATAGAGAACTTCAAGATAAATTTGGAAATATTCATTTTAATGTATAAATGTTTGTTTAGTCAAAGTTATTTATCCCTAAATTTTATTGTGTGTTCATTCAAGCTCTCTAATTAACTTGAGAAGGGTAACTGAGTTGTTCTTCATGGTATTTCAATGTTTTAAGATGAGCTAACTATCAGAGAGTGTTTTAGACTCCATGAAGACCATCTGTGTGTATTATGAAGGTTTGATTAATCATATTTAGTATGATCAAAGGCTTAGAAGGTGATTATGTGTTAATTCATGGTGGTTGTATACATAAAATGTTGTTTGAGTGAATTGAGCTTTAGAATAAGGGTGTTGTGATGGTTTTTATCACTTAAGGAGGACCTATAGATTATGTGGCATGGGTCCATGTATTTTAAAGTATTCATATGTTCTTAGTTTGCTCAAAGAAGTTTCAAAGAAGTGAATGGGTCTTCATAAGACCTAAAAGGTGACTTATGCCTATTTGAAAGAGGGTTGTGGTTAAAGGTGACCCATGTTAGATGCCTTAAGGTTGAATGCATGTATTGTGGCTGATAAGGAAGGTTTTGATCATAATAATCAAGAAGACTCTATAAAAGTTGAAAAAAAATGTGATGGTTTAATGGCTTGTTGAATAGACTTGTGTAGATTAGAAAAATATGTGTTGAGAGACTAGTAGAGACATGTGTGAGCAGAGGATGTGTTGAGAGTCAAAAATATAGAGAAATGAGGTAGGTTAGAGTGAGGACTATGTCTATGACCTTTTGGTCATGTCTCTATTGTGATTATAGAGTTGTTGCAAGTTTGTGGCTGAGGATGAGTGAAGAAGATTAGGGTGATCCAAAAAGATTCTTTGGATGTATTGCTTGTGTGAGAAAGGTTGAGAAAGATTTGAGAGTGAAGAGAAGTACAGATGTGAACAAGGATGTAAATGAAGTAGAGAACCTTTGATAGAGAAGGTACAGGTTAGTGAGGACCATCATAGATCATAGTGAATTAGTCATGTTGATTTGATCAAGATATTTTAGGTGGATACACATGTTATTAGATCTAATGAGCTTAGAAGAGGTAGATTGAATGAGTGAGCCCTTGAGACTATTTGGGTGAAAGAGTGAAGGTGAAGAGTGAAAACAAAGGTGATCATCATCAGTTAAAGAGTAGAAATAGGTTTTCAAGGTGATTTATTTAGGTATCTAAGTGGGTACTTGGTTTATTAGGGGGTTGGTTCCTCCTTACAAGGTAAAGCTTGCTAAAGGTTTAGTTATAGTGGGTAATCAGCTAAACAGGGGTAGTATCTCCTTGTGGGATTGGTATCTCACTAAACTAATGTATGGGCATTATTTGATCAATGGGTGTTGGTATAAATGTTGTATCTTGTTTTTATAGGACTATAGTCCATTTTATAGGGTTCAGTGGGTTTTATCCCCCAAGAGGGTTTCCCACATGTATGATGTGTTCATGTGATGTATGCTCCTATGTATGCTTTGGATGTATGTGATTTCATGTTTATGATGCTTGATCAATATTGATGTATGCTAAATGTTTATGAGTTGGGAATTGAATTGGATTACATTACATCACTGATTCAACCCCCCTTTTAGTGATTATACCTCCAAAAATCCCATTGGGCATGCCATAAACTTTTATTATTTGAAATCTACACCTGTGGATGGTCTACAATGTTGTAGGTTTTATTGTAAGGCACAGAGCATGAATGCTTTGTGAAGGGTGAAAAAGTGTTTGGTTCTAGGTGTGGAAGTGTTATTACTCAAATGAACATGTAGATCAAAGGTCATCTTGTCATAATTATGGGAATGTCCCCAAGGTGTGGGACCCTTTGTTCTCCTTATGACGAACCTTTAGAATAAGTTGTCTTCCTTATATTCTAAGTGCACTTAGTTTAAGAATGATGCATAGAATTAAAGTGTATAAAGGTAAATATACCACTAATATAAACCTAAAATTGATAAGGAACATGGATGGAGGATGTAAGACATTGCATAAAAGGAAAATGTGGTGATGCTCCAAGAACAAAGTGAACATTTCCACTACCTTGATGAACACACTACAAGTCTTTGAGAACAAAAAAATATTACACATACTCTACCATGGACACTCCAAATACATAAGTATTTTGAATAGAAGCATGAGAATGCAACACATCATTGAGATGGATGAAGGTTATCCATAGACAAGGCTTACATAGACTTGAGTGGGCATAAAGTATGACGTGTAAGTGAGTTCCTAATTACACAAAGAGGTGATGGGAATGGATGAAAATGAGAGGGGTGAACATTACCCACAAAAAAAGATCAACAAACACAAATCACAAATAGAGTGTAAGAATAATATATGTAGGTAAACTCAATTATCATTAGCATGTAAGGTCTAACCAACGTAAGTGCACTTGGAGGGTAGATTTTGACAGCATGAGGTTTCTAAAAAAATGTTGACCTTTTTTGAAATGAGGAACAAATATTTTATAAGGGAAAGACTTTTAAAATTAATGCACCCCTTGGGGTGGAAAATAAAGTCTTTTAATTCTATTTTGGAATCACCTCTATGCTTCTTAACTTCTACCTAGCAATCCAAATCTAGGATTTGGTGGTAGGATTATTCTAGATCTACATGCTTCCCTAAGAATGGAAGATCTTTGGAATAGTCAGAGGGGTGGAATGTGATCATATTCTAACATATAAAAACTAATTCCATATTTAATCATCCTAAAAAGGCCTCAAATAGTTCTCAACTAATTTTCAACTACTACTTTTACATCACTACCACTTTTACATCACCATATAGGCCTCCTTTGAATTGCTACATCATTATTATGCATCTGATGGGAAGTAGTGCTTTATGCATTTTGGGGATATCTATGCACTAAATACTACATTGTGTAGTGAGATGTGAGTTTTTTAAGGGCACAAATGTAGAATTACTCTATGGGGGTTACATTAATTTTAATCTTTTTGTGACAAATCCCCTTTGATAGTTCTCACAAGTCTTTATTTCATACTCAGGGCCCATATTAGTTTGTGAATTAGCATGTGTGTAGCATAGATCATAGCCTATGATTAATGAGAGCATAAAAGTTTAATTATATGATTTGGTGTGGGAATTTATCATGGGGCATAAGGAGTCTTTTGAATAGGAGTGCATAAGAGATTGAGGATCCTGAATGCACTCTTCATGATTTAGAACTGATCATTACACATTTCTTCTTGCACTATCTAAAGACTATGAGCTTTGTGATTTTGAAATTATGAACCATTTATATTATATAATGGAGGATATATATATATATATATATATATATATATATATATGATTCATGCATTGGGAATTATTTATGAGTATGAATCGACACCTAATTGATTTGTATATTTGTGCTGATTGATTTTAAGCGTGGGCATGGATGAGAAGCATTTGCATGAAAGCTTGCTTTAAGGAAATAAATACTTTACACATGAAAAAAACTTATGTAGGATATTTTTTAGTTGTATATGAGCTAAGGGTGACTTATAAAGTAACCACTTAACACTAAAACTACTCAACCAATTACTAATGCATGTAAGATCTCTTCATCATATGATGATGAGTATATAGTCACCCAAGACTAATTAGAATACTTGGATGTCATTAATTATCATAAAAATCTTCTAAAATTCATGATTTAAACTAATATTTTAATTTAGTTCATCTCCTCAAATTTAAATGATGAGAATGATTTATAACCTCAAGGTTAGTTCCTCCTTATCAACCTTTTCATAGAAAATAATCCATAGGTTTTCCAACAAATTCATATTTAAATATAATATCTAATGTTATCAACCAATAGTATATTATTCAACCTATTACTTAGCCTAAAAAATGTATCAAATAGTACAATACAACCCAATATGTTTCTCATTACTAAACTAGATAGACATTACTAAGTGTCAATATATTTTCATTGTCATCTCCAATTCTAGTTAACTATACTGGCTAGTCCGATACACTCAAACTCAATCCTATTCCTACTAACTATATAAACCATATTGATATAGTTTAGCCGAGTTATTTTATACCAATTTTTTTTGTTCAATCCAATAACATACAGTCAATAGTTTTTATTGATACTTAAAATCATATTCTTGAAGTATATGTTGAATATTATGGACCTTTACCTACACTTCCTAGTGGTGAAGCTATCCTAGAATTATTCCATGCTAAAGAGCATAAATTCCTCAAAAACATCATAAGCTTGGCCATTTTGACTAAATAGGTCCTCATTTTAGTAGTTTCATTATTAGTGTCAATCTAAAAATGGATCCTATTTTTAAACTTCCTTTGAAAATCCATTTAATTTTCAAGACAAAGAAACCATGTTTATCAAAGAAAATCAAGGAGTGAAATTTGGTATAAATACCAATCCTAATTTTATACCAATCCTAAATCAATTATCATCTCTAAGGAAATTCATCCTAAAGAGAAAGATAACTATAACCTTTTTTCAATAAATAACGTGAAGTATTCACATTGTCATATAAATACATGCCCAAAATTGACCCTAACATTGTTTCCCACAACATAGTAACCTATCTATATGTGAAACTCGTGTGCCAAAATTAATATAATTTTCCACCTCATGTCAAAAATATATTTATCAACCTCCTAGTTTCTAATTTCATTAGACCTATATATTACTTGAAATGGGTATCTAGCATAATTCTTATCTGTAATAAATTCACTATGGCCATTTTTATTCATATCAAATTTCATAATATCAACTTAGCATGTCCTAAGGATAAATTTAATTTAATGAGATTCATATCACTCCCAAAGATCAACATAAAACCACATTTACTAGTGAGTGTAGAACCTATTTCTATGTTAAGTTTCCCTTTGGCCTTAAAAATGCTAAAGAAACTTATAAATGTGAAATGACCCACATCTTTTGTGATCTCATCCTTAAAATAGTCAAAAATTATGTGGATGATCTTATTTTTAGATCAAATCAATTCTGTAATGGCCATACAATCCTCATACTTTGCCAAGTTTTCTTCCTCCATCAAAAATAAATATATATGATTAGTAGAATTTTTTTAAGAACCATGGACCAATTTATCATTACACCATTCAGAAATGATTTTTGCATTAGTAAAAATAACACCATATTTAAGCTATAACTCCTCTCTTGTAATAACTATTTTTATACATGATACAACACTACCATGCTCCCCTTTTCCATGACTAGCCTCAATGAAACTCCAAATATGTTCTATGATAGTTTTAATGTGAATCCTAATCCACTAGTAGAACATTCATGCATTCTTAAATTATAATGTGCAATTGTTTGACCAAATGTAATTTTGATTGAAAGTAATGTTCATCTCAGTTAAATTTTCATAAAACATTTAAAAACAACCTTATATATACTTTATACAATATGATTGGTCATCAGTGACATAAAAATCACTCTCCTTTAATATTTTTTGATCTTTCTCTATATTATCATGTTTTCCATGATTGTTATATGCTCAAATATGGAAACCTATACTAAGTTGTAATACTATGACTAAAATTCTATTTGTGGTTTGAATGTGTAACTCTAAGAAAATTTAAATACTAAAACAATACAATAAAATTGTAATGTGTTATGATTAGCTTGAAAGGTTCATCTTACTATTTATCCTTATGTGTGTTCCTTGCATACTCATTAATAATTTACTTCCTGAATTTGACCAGAAATTTTGAAACATGTATCTATTTTATGATAATCTCACGCCTTTTAGATTCTTTGTAATTTCTTAATTGATAAGTCACATATTTATGTTTGCATAGATCAACTAATTCATGTCCAATTGAACTTGTGATATCCTCATGGATACAATTTTTTGATTTTGGCAATCCACCATAAATGTTACAATTTCCATCTAAATATACTTTGTTATAAAAGAACTATCCATCTAGTTTTTCACAAAAATGGTTGGAATAAATTACCCAGTTGATTTTTGTGGAAATTTTATGACACACTCTTGATTTTTTTAGTATGTATTTTATGAAATATATGGTGAAAAAATCATAGTGCTTTGAAAATTCAACATTGCCTACAGCAACGAGTGGTGCGTGTGTGATTTTTTTTACATAAAAGGGTTTGACCATATCAAAATATCTTTGACTAATAGAAATTAGTGGATGTTTTTTTCCAAATACATAGAGTATAATTGTGTTTGGGTCATATAAAATAAATGTTTTGGATGTGGTTCACAATTGTGAGAACCAACTCTTATTTTCACTAAATCTCTTTTATTGGGTGAAACTCTTATATTATCTTTCCAAAATTATGCAAGTAAATATTTGAGAGCATCAGCTATAGACTTGTCTTTTCATGTAAGTCTACCTATAATTCCCATAGATCATTAATATTTCCATAAATAAGTATTTGGACTATTCCAATCACTTTCATTAATGTTTTTATATTTATATTCAATCCTTAGCTAGTTTTTGAAATCAAGCATTTTTTATATTTATCTAGTCATGTGGTTGTAATTATATGTTAGGAAACAATACAATATTTATTACATGATGTGATGCCTACAATATGATATGAATCATGTTTTCAAAATTTTCATTGTTTTCACCATCAATGTTAGATGTTCTTAGTCCTAGGGTGTACATTGTAGGTCTCATCTTAATCAATTACACTAATGAAACAAAAAATTAACAATTTTGACTATTGAAATCTATTTTTTCAAAGAAATTATCACAATTTTTTGAGCTAGTATTCTTGAATGGAAGTCAAATATTTTGTTATGAATTGGTTTTACAATATTTTCATCAACTTTGATTAAGTACTTGCCTTTTCTATACACAATCCTTGGAGCTATTATTAATGGTGGAATTTTTTGAGAGTGTGTTTCAAAATCATTATGGTCACTACTAGTTTCTTCATTGTTACTTTCATTTTTAATTATTTCCATGGAATTTTCTTCATTGTTACTTTCATCATTAGGTGTTTTCATTAAATTTTATTCATTGTTAGGGGTTAAATCATCATACATAGATTCATCATCAACATAAAAAAATACTTTGAATGTGGACTTGCAACATATTTTGGACTTTAGTTAAACATTCATCATCATTATTAATTCATCATTACCAATTTAGTCATTATCTATGACATTTGGTTCATTACGGATAATGTTTATACCTTGTCTTAAGGAAAATGTTTAAATTTGTACCTTTTATTT
>JARHVA010005001.1:1335000-1360402 GCA_037957365.1 Torreya grandis
GACTAATTGTCTCAATATATGATGAAATTAAAGCTAATCTAGCCTCAAATCACATTTTATCATCAAAATTAGGTTTAAAGGGATCGTATTGACCCTAATTACCTCTAAAATTAAACCAATCAGCTATTTTAATTCATTACATGATGACATTAGAATTTATTGAGCCTTAAACCATATCTTATATATGTCAAAATTAAATATGTCAATGAACCAATGATTATTTGATTCATTCTCTAAGGAAATTGGATCTAATTAAGGCCCAAATCACTTTTTATAGTCATAATTTGGTTGAATATGCTCAAATCACCTGTGATTGCATTTGAATTGGACCAATGGACTATTTGGTTTATTTTGTTATGACATTGGGGTTGAGATCGCAAATTACATTCTTTATAGTTAAAATTAGGCTCATGAAGCTCAATTTTACTCAAATTACATCACTGATTTCACCAATTCACTACATATGTCAAGTAATCTTAGCTAATTTAGCCCCAAATCACATCTTAAAGTTATCGTTGTATGCAAGGGGTCCAAATTGGCCTTAATTTCCTCCAAAATTGAAAAAAATGATTCTTTCATTCATTTTTTTAATGAAAATTGGCATGGTTGAACTATAAATCATATTTTATATAGTCAAAATTATGTTCATGGGTGTAAATGGACCAAAATTACATCAGTATATCAATTATGTCATTTTTGTGGTAGTGTATATATTGACACAATCCACTTGTCTCTCTCTCTCTCTCTCTCTCTCTCTCTCTCTCTCTCACACACACACACACACACACACACACACACACACACACACACGCACACACACACCCGCACACACACACCCGCACGCACACACACACACACACACACACACACACACACACACACACACACACACACACACACACACACACACACACACACACACACACACACACACACACACACACACACACACACACACACACACACACACACACACACACACACACACACTCACACACACACACACACACACACACACACACACACACGCATGCATGCATACATAATTACTAATGTGAATATATATAAACATAAACATAAACACATATAAATAGATATTTTTTATTTTCATGTTCAATTTCAACATAACACATATGTGTTATGTTATGTTTGAATTAAAAATCCAAACCTTCTGGGTCGAAAATGGTTTAGATTCCCAAACCAAATGTTTGAGCCTATTAACACATAGCGAATCTAAGGTCTTTGAAAAAATAAGAAAATTCAATTTCCATTACCAAATAAACTATGAATTTAAATGATTTTATTCATAAAATTATTACCATGATGGAAAGCACACTCTCCTCTTTCCACACACACACACACACACACACACACACACACACACACACACACACACACACACACACACACATATATTATTTTTAAAACTATTTTCAAGTTTTTATCTATGTTTATTTATAACTATGGTTTTTTAGGCCACTACATGTCCATATATATTTAAGTATTTTTGTTTTCATTAATCTAAATGCAAAAAAAGAAATACTATATGGTCACAAACTAGACCTAGTTCTATATGCATTTAGTAAAAAAACTATTTTTGATGTTTTTTGAGGTTGTACAACCATCTATCCATTTTTATCATTTTTTCAAGATCTATTTATTTGTAAAATTATTTAAAAAACATATTCATTAATTTTTTAAAATAAAATATGGGTCACAAACTAGACGATCATATCTAAATTTCAAAAAAAAAAGTTTCAAAAAATACTAAAAATTTCTATAAAAAGGTTGCATTGTATGGATGACTATCTACTATTTTTTGCTAAAAAATAGTAGTTCCTATTCAAATTTTATATGTTTGACCTACTTATAGTTAACCATTTAAAAAAAAAATAGTTTTTTGGAAACTAAACTCGAAACATTACAATTCATGTTCTTATACCATCTTCAAATTTTGAATGTAGCCATCTCAAATAATGTACAAAAGTTGAGTTTTTTTAATTTTCAAGAAAAACATGTCCATAAGTAGGTCCTTTTTTTTACACCATCTTTCTCACTTACTAAAACCTATATAAATGGGATCATGATTAAGTAAATATGACTCAAAATTCGATTATAATAGCTATGTATGGCCAAGTCTACCCTCTCTTTCATATTTGATTGTGATCACTGGGAGTGATGCATGGTGGACCTTTAAATATTTATTATAATAAAGCAACCTTTCATTATTTATTCATATTTGATGTTTTAATGACCCTATGTGATTTGTATTCATCATATGTCATTGTAAATATATTTAACAGGAGTAATCAACATGGTTGCATCTCATTTTACATAGAGTCACGTGCCAACAAGGTTACTCTGAATAATGATGGCCATCAAATTTTCCCTTAGGTTAATTGAGTATGATGACACTCCACATGAAAATATCATAAAAAAATTGAGGTTCACAGGATGACATGGTCACAAATTTTCCCTTGTGTCTTCATTTGGAACTATTGTTTTATTTAATTTACTTAAATATGTGTTCACGTCCCCACCTATATATTAAAAACATGGGCCATGAATAACATATGTAAAATATATGTGGTGAATTTTATTAAAAAAAATTATGATCACAAAAAGCCACATGGTGTGTTTGGACTTCTCATGGGGTCATATAGTAGAGGGTGGGTCACAAAGTGTTCAAATATGTGGCTGAGTGAATGGAATGAGGTCTCTAGGTTATATGTTAATATGAAACATGTGAACATAGGATTTAATACTATATAAAGGGGAATACATCTAAAAAAATGTGGCCCCTTAGGTTTTTATTATAATGGCCACTGTGAAATTTATATAAATTAAAAGTAGCTACAAATTATTCATGTATGAATTTCAAAGTGATTATTAGGCCTTAGATACATATTAAAGTGGAGATAGTGTCAAAGTTTTATCCCTTTAGAGTTTAAGGATACATTCAAATGACCATGATAGACTTAAGATATTGAAATTATCTTGGCCACTATTAATAAAATGGACCTAAATTTTTATATCAAAGTGACCATGAATGCAAAGTGAAATTCTAGATTAGGTTATGCATGTGAATTTCGACCAATTTAATTTTAACTCAGTTCCTAGACTGGTTTAAAAGTGTGAACTAAATAATGCACTATGAACTATGAAATTATTGTATCAGTTTAGGATAAAATTTAGGTCATAACAAAATTGCTCATTATAAATCAATGGTTCTATAATTCTTCTGACTTGTGCAATAGTGAATTACCCAAAAATTCACAATAAATAACTATGACTTTGATACCAGGATGGTTTCCACACATCCTTATGACAGGCTACATGTAACCTTTACAATAAATACATTATTACTCTATATAATATTAGATTTACTTCACTATGACTCCATAATTTAACAAAAAAACATTTTAGTCGACCTTCACTATTTCAATAGTTTTTAAAAAAATAATAAAGCGATGTGTGGTAGTCACTTATAAGCCAAAAAGTGATGAAATACCGCATTATCATTTGACTATGGATTTTCATATTATTATTCATCTACAAAAATAAAAGTATACTATCATGACCAACATGCTCCCATGTATTTTTGAGAAACATTGACCCTATTTTCAAAAAATTGAAACATATCTATTTATTTAAAAATTTACCCTTATGTCAATTTTATAACCACATTCACGATAGTTTCATATATTTGGAGTTTAGTTAACATGGTTATCCAGTTATATTTAGATTCTAAGTAAATGGGTCACAAAATAATAATTCTTAATCTTAATCTACCTACTACCCACTTTTATTACCATTATAAATTCCTAAGACCTAAAGGTTTGCACTTGAATCATTTCCCCGCCCCCCCCCCGCCCCCCCATATATATATATATATACATACATACATATATATATACATACATATATATATATACATACATATATATATATACATATATATACATACATATACATATATATACATATACATATATATATATATATATATATATACATACATATATATATACATATATATATATATACATATATATATATATATATATATATACATATATATATATACATATATATATATATACATATATACATATATATATATATACATATATATATATATATACATATATACACACACACACACACACACACACACACACACACACACACACACACACACACACACACACACACACACACACACACACACACACACACACACACACACACACACACACACACACACACAAGTTTTGCCCTTAACCATCATTTAGATTGAATTTAATATCCTGACGGTCATAGGAAATGATTTTGTTCACTATGTTTATTGTAGACCCATTGATTTATTCAATCTCCTTTTATATATGTTCAAAGCCAACTTCATTCACATTTGACTCTTTTTCAGCCTTTCAAAATTTCATGTGAAAAGTGTTGAGTGGTAAATTTATATTGATTATGTCTACATTGGTATACTACATGGCATCCTTACTTAAATCAGATCCCATTATTTTTTTAAGTTTTAGTGTCCACCTCTTTGTCAATATATGATGAGTGAATTTGTTAGGTCATTGGAAGCATCCTTTGATACAATGGTGGGGGTTTTTGAATTATTTATTCTAAAAAATTGATTATTTTTTGTGTTCATCTTAGATATCACTCTGAAAGTATTAACATTTTCAAATTTTTATCTTGTGTACTACTTCAAAATTAAATTTCTTAATCATCATGGACTAATTTAAAAATAGTGTGAATTGAAAATGTTGTTTATCAACTGTTAACTCCCCTACTACATGCCTTTTTCATCTTCAACTATATCATATGTTTACTTTATTTATAATTATTTAATGGAATCCACATGAGAACTATATTTTTGTCCAGTGATATTTTCATACTAATTTTAATTCACATTTTAAGTCAAGAGGTAACTCTAAACTTAATTATATTTAAAATTGCATTTAAGAACATTTGTGTGTGATTATCCCTTCTCATATTTTTAGTGTTATGTTTTCTTTTTTTTTAATTTGTTACATGGTGATAGGTGAAAAATTTAATCATTGTGAAATGGAGTATCCTCACCTTCCATGTGGCATGATCACAAGTTATCAAATTCATGGAGTTTAATATTGTTCACTATGTTCAATGTGGACCCATTTATTTATTCAATGGTTTTTTATATATGTTGAAATATGACTATCCTCCTATTTGAATATTTTATTTCATATCAAAATGATACATGATAGGTAATTATGGGTAAATTTATATATTATTATCATTCTAGTATACTACATGACATACTTACATCATTGTGATTCCATTCTCTTTGTAAATTTTAGTGGCCATATATTTTTTGAGTCGTCATCTTTCAGTATGTGACAAATTAAAATAGATCATTGGTTATGGCATGATGTCATTCATGGAATTGTATATTTTTCCCTTTGTTTTACCTTAGCCACTCACATCTCATCATGTGGAAAACAAAAATTGCATTGGAGTCACAAAATTTACATAATTTCCACAAATTTATTTTGCATAAAAAGGTGTGGACCTCCTATAAATATAAATTTTGATTTATAATATTTTTTTGAATTTACACCTACATAATTTTTTTTAAAAAGACCATCATGAACAATGTTAAACTTGTTAAAAATATGTGTGGTTGACCATATGATTAATAACTATGATCACAAAAAGACACATGTTGTAATTTCAATTGTTCATGAGGTCATGAAGCATGGGATAGGGTGATTTTTATAAAATTATCTCCATGAATTTTTTTTATTAATATATTTTATTGATGAATGGTTGAATCCATGCCTTAAGACTTAAACTTGGGTCATTAAGTAAAAATGTGATCCATGACCACTGACATTTATCCCAAGGACATGTGGCATTCCCCTTTGAGTCTTGGATCATGGAAATTCATGGAGTCATGAGAGGAAATATAATGTGACACAACATTAAATTTTATGCTCTATTTTTATATGTAGTTAGGTATATAAAGGGATGGTCACTAAATTATATATAAATGTAAAATGCAAACTTAGGAAATAAACCTTTATAAAGGGGATCATAGATTATTTAAATGTGAAGGGGTTTTAATAAGTGACTGAAATGATATTTATTAAAACTGGTTGTGAATTTTTAAACTTAAACCCTTGAGTTTTATTCGTATAAAAATGTGAATGCACACAAAATATTTACTTTAAGGTTATAGGTTTTAAGTGGCCATTAAAATATTTAAGATTTTATATGGGTGTTGTTTAATCCATTTAATTTTATAACCTAAATGTATTATCATATGAGCCAAACTATGAATAAATAATGAAAATGATATATATATATATATATATAATGTGATTAAACTATGTCTTTATCATAGTCAAAATCCCAGTCCCAATCATTCCTTGCAATGTATATTCTTAAATGCCAAGACTATAATTTGAAATGCTATAGTTTACATGAATTTAATTTCTTATTTAAATTTATTACCAATTAAAAATGTGATCCATAAACACTAATTTTAACATGGGGATACATATCATACCCAATAGAGACATAGAACATGACAATTCACAGAGTCATGGGAGGAAATAGAATAGGCCACACACCTATTAATTTATATGTTCTATTTTACCTTGGTGTCAAGTCCGTAAAGGTTTTGGGGAAGGGATTGAGTTGATAAGTTATATAAAAACATAAAATATGAACATAGGAATAAAACATACTTGAAGGGAACTTCAAATTATTTAAATGTAACCCTTATGTTTTGATAAGTGGCCATGGTGAGATTTATTAAAAGTGGATATGAACATTTAAATTTGAACCCTTAGGTTTAATTCATATTTGTAGTTGTGTGGCCAAAAATTATTGCTTTTAGGATTATAAGGTTTAAGTTCCACTAAATATCTAATACTTTACAAGGGTTTTGTGTGACCAATTTAATTTTAAAACCTAAATAGATTATCACATGCATAAAATTTTATTAATCTATGTAAATGACATTTGTATATAATCTCAATGTGATTCAATATTGTAAATGAGATATTTATAACAATCCTAGTCCCAATCCAAAACTCTTCTTGAAATATATACAACTGACCAAAATTATACTAGAATTTGACATGCTAAATTTTACATGGACTACATTTATTATCAATAAATATTACAATACACTTATCCATAAAAAACATAATTATTATCATGGAAGGTACTAGCCACTTTTTGGCTCATTTTGTTATATCCACAGTTCTCGTTGTATATTCAAGCCTTCACCAATTTTAGTGTAATATTCATATATTTTTTTAATAAAAATCACAATGGCCTAGCTAATTCTTTAAAATAAAAATTAAAAAATCATGATATTGTAGATTAAAAATGGATCCTTCACATTTCTTATTTATTAGATTACATGATTTAAGTATATTTTTATACTTGTTAATTATTGGTCCAAATTAATTATTATTGATGTGTTTTGTTTACTTTTGATGGTTACAAATACCCTTCCCTCAACCCCCACTAGATCCCCTTTTACTCTCTCCTTTGAATTTTATTTATTTTGTCTACTTTTTCTAGACAACAAGCTCATTCCCTAGTCCCAACATTTTTAAAAACCATTGGAGGTTATTGTGGATGGCAATAAGGTTATAATTTAGATATAATTTATATATTAATATAGATGAATTACAATTTATTTAGGAATTTAAGATAAATAAATAAATTAGTCATATGTTTTTATTCTATAACTTCAAGAATTATAGAGAAGAGAAAGCATTCATTAAAGCACTCATGTTTATGTTAGAAATATTTCATGACCGTAGATTATAAACTTGATTAAATTAAAATTATTGAGGTATGTCAATTTTGATATTTTAACTATCAAGGGGATTTTAAAATAAGATTATTGTTATTTTATTATTTAATATAAAGCAAAACCAAAATATATTATATTTTCTTTATATTTTTCAATTATTTTTGAAAAATTTAGGAAAGAAGAATAATTTTTATTATTGTAAGCTATTAGATAAAAATCACAATGTTTTGAGTGAGTTTTTTGAAGACCAAAACCAATAAAACAAAGTCGTCACATATTTTATATATGTCTAAAAGTTTGATTAGAACATCTATACTATTCAAATAATAAGACCATTTAAAATAATCTAGGCCTATTCCCCTAGACTAGACTAGAGAGAATATTAGACAAAGAATATTTTCATATATTCCAAATAAAATAGATGAGTAAAATCAAATTAGTTTGGATATTCTCCCCACATTTTTAATTGTAAATTATCTATAACTTTAAAATTTCAAATAATGTATGCTTATCATTGATAGTTTTTTTGAAACTGGAGTAATAATAATTCCATATTATTTGAAAAAGTCACTTAATGTTTGAAGAGTACACTATGTTCTAAACATCATTGTTTTTTTGGCATATATTTTATACATCAAGTTTGTCCCACCATTAATTTCACATTTTCATTTTTAGTTTGTGATGACTTTCAACAAATCTCACCAATATTATAGACACATTTCTTAACCTTGTACAGGCCACCTCTTTTATGTCATTTTGGAACTAATTAAAAAGTTTAATTGTTATTTTATTCATGTTATATACTTTAGTTAAGTCTTTATGGGATTTTTATTGTAACCCATATATCTACACCAATTTTAGTGAACTTAGCCTATTATATACCCCATTTAGGGTCAGATTTTACTCTATCTTATGACATATTTAAATTTACTTAAGATCAGTTTTTTGGTACTCCCTAGGCTTAGATATTTTTTCACATAATAATGGATTTGAATCTTTCTTTTTTTCTATGGTTTATTTTTTTTACTAATCTTAGATCCAATAACCTTAGTTTCCTTATCCTAGGCCCTAAGTTATTTCAAACCTATAAAATTCCATTATTAAACCCCAATGTTATTGTAAAAGGTTTAATTTTATGTGTGTTTTGTCATATTTTCTCATTTAGAGCCATCTTTTTTTAAACCCTAACCATTGATTTTATATAATAATTATTAAATATTTTATATATATGTGAAATAGTTTTTTCTTATTTATAGGAATATTACTTTTCTAAACAAGGATTTTATATCTCATTCTATTCTATCATGATTTAAAATTTACAATTGTATATTATATACTTCTATTTTTTACATCATGTTTCAAAAAACATTATTTTTATTCTATATAATTCTATTTTTTATGTTCATGTATATATCTTCGATTAAATATTGTAAAAATATTAAACACTTTCCAAAACATATTACAATTTCATTGCATTTTTTAAGTGCTTAATGTATGTATCATATTTATTTTTTGTTTTAATTTCCAACCATGATAGGAGAATCTCATAAAAATTATTATATACATTAACATTCATAATGACCAATGTATGATGATACATTATAAATGAAATCACACATTGTAAAGGAGAGATAAGATTCAACATGAAATGGGTTCTCCTTAAGTGATGCAAAGATGAGATTTGAGGGAAGAAGGTTCTGCTATATTTTTTTCATATGCACATTTTTGTCATACCTCCAGTAACATTTGTAATAAGATTAGTTGTTTATTTTAATGTATGCACTTTAATTATGTTTAACCTACTAAATCATTGCCTTTAGTGTGGATTGTTTATATATTAGATGTCCACCTAAATTCCTACAACATTTGATGTAGCTGCATAGAAAAAGGATGTGGAGATAAATGGAACTAAATCAAGCACACAAAATAATTTTAAATGTATTCCATGAGGTAATGTGTTTAACTCTAAAATACTCAATTTTTTTTAGATTTTTTTGATTTTAATGAGGCATGCATTTAATTCTAGTAGTATTATTCAGTTATTACATATTTTATTGGTTGTGCCCAAATTGAAATCACTTTGAAATCTTAGGTCCATATTTTTTAGATGACCCTTCAAGGTGTTAAACATGAGGGTGTCCAAAAATTGATGAAGATTTATTTTTTAAATTTAATAATAATGATATTTTCAATCCATTATTGTTCATGGACCTTGTTTAATATTCAAAATGCTTGTCATTTTTATCATTGGACCTAAGAGTTCACCTTTTCAAACATGCCAAACTAAAAAATATATTTTTTGATATAATTTTCCTAGCCTCCCCTTTCCCATTTGTATTTTTTATAGTTAATTAATTAAACCCTTATGGTCATTTATAGGGTTTTAAAAATATAATTTTAGTACATCTCAAGTTCAAATAAACATCTACATTGAAGTGAATATTTTATACACATAATATTATTCACTTTATCATTTACTAATGCTTTCTCTTGAAATGCCTTGATGATGTATCAATCTCCTTGAGTGCATGTTTTAAAGGGTACACTAGGAATGGGGTGGGAAGGGCTTGTGGTGATTTTCAATAAATGTTGTTATTTATCCTAATTAAAATATTATTACTATTATTTTAATCTCCTCTAAGTATCTATCTATCTATCGTGTTGATGTTTTATGTAGATTTTATATGTTACCAATATTTTATGAAATTAGTGTTGTCACTTGGATTTTCACCCTTTTAGGAGATGTCTCAGCTCTTCTCATCCAAGTGGCACAATTGAAACACCCCTATGCTAGTGGGTAGCCTAAGGATGAGGTAAATCTATAAATAGGGCAATCTCCCTTGATGTACCACTTTGGATCTCAAATACACCTAAACTTTGGGGGCAGGGGGAAGGGAGAGATAAAACTGAAATCAAACTATCCTAAGGGAGGTGATACACCAAATTTGTTGATGAATACCAACCAGCTGTATGTTACACATGAAACCAAGAGTCTAACCAAACATACACTTCTTTAATCTGCATATTCTCACATCAATGTTATATTATGAGGTTATGGATGAATGTTTAGGCTAGGAAGACTATAAAAGAGGCCTTTAATAGCACTAGTGACCTTGAAACTTTATATAACACTTCACATGCCCTACAAGAAAAATCTTTCCAACTATAAATAGGGTGAAAGAATGAAACAACATGCTAAGGAAACAAGAGTTATCACTTAAGAAAAATCAATCATCCAAGTATAACACACTATGAAAAATCATTAAGATGTAAAAATTAGTAGTATTATTTATCAAATGGTATTCAAATGAGTAGGGATTCACCATACTCAGGTGGATCATTAGTTATAATGGCCAAAATGGCTAGTTCTTATGGAACTTGAGAGAAAGAGGAGAAGAGAGAAGTACAAAGGTCATAAGGACACTTGTAAAGATGATAAAAGGAGTTAATTGAGCATGAGAAGAGGATATTGGATGAACCATGCAAGGTCAAAAGGAACAAGTGGCTCTCCAAGTCATGAAACTCTCACAAAGTGGCATGAAAGTTCTCATTTTGGCTTAGAAAATTACTTTCATGATTTAGACCTATTTAAACATCCAAAAATTGATTAGGGATAGGTATGATTATTGTAATGAAAGTCAAGTCTTTCAATATTTCTTCTCTATGCATTTTTTAATAGGTTTAGTAATCTAGAATCATTTAGGAATGAGCCATCATCATCATCTACAGTCCAAAAACTCTTCCTTCATGTACCCTGCACACTTGGCCTCCAAAAGGCATTATTTTTACATGAAAATACATACGAGGGAGTGGATGACACATTTAAAGATAATCCATGGACTTATAGGCATAAATAATAGATTAAAATCAGCTCACTTGAATTTTTCCACCCTTCTCACTAGCTTGGTCACTATGCCAATTTTGACTGGCTAAGATGAAGTAGCTAGTTGAGGAACTTAGGAGTTATTAAAAGTAATTAAATTTAAATGGGGAGTTATATAAGTCTTAATATTCCCTAAAATTTTATTTTCATCTCTTGAAACCTCTTAAAACTTGCGCAATGCACAAAATTAATAAAAAAGTCTATTTTGCACTCCATCCATATAGTTTCATACAACTAATCTTGATGGGGAGTATCTTGAGATATTCCTATGAAATTCAAAATAAATTTCATAATCAAAATATGTCATTAGAGTATATATCCAACTTAATTTCTCCAATTGGGTCCTTGTCAAGGGTTTGCAAGGGTTTTAGACCTGTTTCTGCTCTTAAGCTTTTTTCATAGAGATTTCACATTTAAATTCCAATAAAATGGAATAAAAACATTGTTTATAAAATTATATAACATCTTAAAATGTTTTTTATTCCAATTCAAATCATTAGATAATATATGAGCACTCAAAGTTGTTCACTCGAACCCTTTCTTCCATCTCTTATAGGCCTAAGTTTTTATTGAGCTCAAAATTTTATTTATTTATGATTCCCATGCATCCCAATGGATAATAAACCTATGTAGTGATACCATAAAAATTATTTAACAATTTATAAAGCCCTTATACATCTATAAATTAAAATGACCTTTCATTTGGTTACTAGGTCAAAACCCTACCTAACAAGCTAACTATAACCTTGGAGTTCTAGGACACTTGTCTAATATTATTAATTATTGATGCAAATTCCCAAACAGTGCAATCTAAATTTCCTGACTGTGAGAAAGGAAAGGATAGAGATATAAAAAGAATATCCTCATTTACTGAATATCTTGAGATATCTTCCAACCCTCCTCCACTGAATTTAGTCTTCTCAGCTCCACTTATATGAGACTGTGAGGAGCTTACATCATTTTCAGACTCACTTGTATCTAAGCTGTCCGGTAGCAAAATTCAGGACTCTTCATCAAGTTGAAGCAGAAGCTCTTCACCTGTTAGAGATTCTCTTACATTTTCATCATTATCTCCAACTGCTTCTGTTATATCCCTATCTTGAAATATTAAAAACTACTGATATTATTGCCTTTGTTGGGAACAGTAAGCTCAGAAATGACACAAGGATGCGGTCTGTTGAAACAGGAAATTTTCAAAGCGTTGGGGGAGAAATTACCAGTCCTTTTTTTCCACTATCTCTATATTTCTATATCTTGACCCTTGATCTGCATTCAAACCTCTCCTATCTCTCCCTTTAGTAGAGAAATTTGCACTGTAACGTTTGTCAAGATCTTCATGCATGGGGCGACTTCTTGGAACATCTACCTCCGTCTGCCAACTATCTACCTTTTTCTGATCCTTCTTATGCAATAAGGCCGGATTTGTCTTTTTGTCAGTCAGAGGAGATCTTTTCTATATACTAATAACAGATACCGTATCTGGTGGAGACCTGCTAACGGCAATACTATTTCTTTTTCTTTTTCTTCTCTGTGACCTCTACGTCTGCCGCCTTTGACAAGCCTGTTGGTGGCTTTCCTACAGCATAAGAAGACCTCTTTGCAGTTAATATCAAAGGTCCAATCCCACACTCATTCAGATGTGTCTATGACAGAAGGGATTTCTGGGTTGAGAACACCCGCACTGTTAACCACAATGTGGACGTGGCTTCTGAACGCTTCCTCCACCCTCAACAAATTCGCCGCAGTTCCATGAAGTTTTCTTTGAAGCTCTCCGTGAGAATCTAATAAACCATATTTGTAGAGCATAGTGTAGATCGAGGATACTTGGCTTGAAATAGCCGTCCCTCATTTTGCAGGACATATTTATTGAATTCTGAATCTATCGACACAATTGTCTGTGTCACTACAAATAAACTGGATCTGAAATCGTCCCATACCTGGGAAAGAACATCAGCTCCGCAGCTTCTCTTGTCAACGTCACCCATGAGGAAGATGAAATGGAAGACAATTCCACACAGCTGGTTCGCAGGTCAAGATCCAGCACACGCAGTCCTCAATGCAACAGAATGAATATCAAAAGACAACAGGATTTAAAAATTGCAGACATAACTACCAAACCATTCATGATAAAGATCATAGGGCTGATAAACCATTCATTAACTTGTGGTCACAACAAAGGACACAGAACAACATAAGCATTCATCGCAAGTTATAAACTCATTAATAAAACAAATGAAACAACTTGCATTATCATGTCTTACAGGGGACAAATGAACACATTTCAGATTAGCCGCCATGTTTCAAATAGATAGATAGACTTCATTGGCTAATCTGAGGGCCATGCCAAATAATTATCAACATACTCACTCAATCATTCCTGCCAGAATTGTCATTATTACTGGCTACCATTGATGGCATACTTCTCTCTTGCATGAGAGGTCCGTTCCTCTCTGTTCTGCTTCTTCGCTACCTTTTCTCTCTTGAATGAGAAAGCCTTTTCTTCTTCTTCCTTTCTGCACCCTGCTCTCTCTCTTTCTCCTCCTTCCTCTACGTACTCTCCTACCTTTTCTTACAGCCACTTCTACGCCACCCATGCATATCTTATTTCTTATTTTTATTTGTTTTTCAAGAATCTTTTCTAAACCTCCACGCCAAACTTGGCCTCAGGGAAAACAACAAACAGTTTTTCAATTACAACAACATGCCCAGGTTGGAATATTTTCAACCACTCCTGGATTATTCCCTCAACAACCCAGCAATCATTTTTTTTACGTTTATCTTTTTACAATTACTCCTCAATTTCAACTTTTTAGAGGAAATACAATAATTTTGCAATTCGTTTATGATGCTCCTGCATCATACTCTCCCTCTAGGAACAATTTGAACCTTAGTTCAAATGAACTGCTGCCTCCAAGCTTTAGTCTTCATTCTATACCTGGATCCCAAGGTCTTCTTGTCAATGCTAATGCTTGCATTTGTCTTTGCTGGTCTTTGCCTTTCATCTTGCCTTTCTTCTTTTTTAGATATGTCCTTCTTCTCATCTCCTTCTCAGCTGCAATCTCCCACTTCCATGTTTCATTTTCATATGTGTCTCCAAAGTTTTCATCTTCCATACCTGCATTCAAAACATCAAAAGCCACCTTAGTAGAGAAACATTGAGGCCATGAAGCCTCTTGGCTGCCTTCACATTTCTGCTCTTGTTTCTTGACCAAAACTATCTTGGTCTCATTGCTTTGCTCTTGTATTTTCTCACTCTTTCCAATGCTGCCTTCACCATGGCTTGTACCTTTACACAACTCTCTTGGATTACCAAACATCTCCTCTATCATTCTCAACTCTACCTTTAGTGAGATCTCATCTATCTCACAATCTTCATCAAACTTGGGCTTATCAACCTGAAGGATTGCTTGTTCCTTACTAGCCTTACTCTTCATTTCATCACTCAACACAAACTCATTCAAATCTTCATGTCCTATATCAGACTTAGGACCAGATTGTCTTTCATCTTCTATAAGTACATTCATCCACTTTAGAGTTTCTTCATACAAATCAGCTTCTTCACCAATATCAACATAATTATCAAAAACAATTGCAGTATTCATACCTTCTATCTTCTTGCTTTCTTCAATCTCTGCTTGAAGCCATCTTGTCTGTTCTACTACATACTTTCTCTTTTTCTCATCATCCATCCCTTTGGAAGTCTCTCCTTGCTGCGTATTAGTCTTTACAACCACTTTCCATTCTTCGTTTTCCATAAAAAGATTATTAAATGATTCAAAAACATCATTACCTTGCCATGTACTTGTGTCATCCTTCATCTTCCTCCATTGATTTCTTGGTGTTGCTGTCTCAACACTCACATCTTCTTCACTCTTAGCCTTCTTAGGCACCCACATTAGATTCTCCTTCTTACCATTTCTCTTCTCAAGCCATATAGGCATCCTGCATATATGCTTTTGTACCAGCATCTCCTTTTGCTTGGGAGTTTGTTTCTTCCACCATTTAGGCATCACATATCCATGGTTAATTGGAAACTTCACTTTTCTAATTGCTTCTTTAACATGTATATCAACAATTTCATGTTTATAAGAAGAATCAAATTTTGAACTCAACTTTACCTCCTTAATAGCTTGTTCCACGGAGCAATCTTTCTCTTCCTTTGTGCTTGGCTGTCCTCTTTCTTCTTCCTGGCCTTCAATGGCATCATAGAATTCAGCTTCATCTTCTTTATCAGCAGCAAACTCACTTCTCTTTCCTGCATATTCACTCATGCATTTGGTGTCTTTTCCTGTACCAATTTCTTTACTCTCCAAGGCCCTTCTCTTGACCTTCAATAGGCTGCTCATACCTGCATTTACCCACTCAAAAACAGCATTAAATAAAAAAACAAGAGACCATAATGTCTCCATGAGTATCCTCTTAATGGACACTCTCATCTTCTCAAGTGCTCTTCCTGGCACTTCATCTCTTCTTTCTTCTCCTCTCTTGTTCTCCTCAATGAGAACCTTCTTCTCAACTTCTTCTTCTTGCTGCCCACTTGGCAACCTTCTTATCTTCTTGCCTCTTTGGGCTTCCCTCTTCATGGCAATCTTCTTTTGCCTTCTTCTCCTTTTCACTAGGAGATCTATTGGCCACTTCAATCTCTTCTTCATTGGCCATACCCATGTTTTCCTATTCAGCTGCATCCAAGACTCATACTCATCCTTAATTTTAGCTAATTCTTTCTTCAAACTAGCAATTTCTTTAGTAAACTCAACATTAGTCATACCTTTGATGCTTGCTTTCCTCTTGCTGCCCTCATGTGCCTTGCTGCTCTGCAGTGCCTTCAACAATGCTTCCATCTCTGAGATCTTCACCCAAGTCTTTTCCACCTTGGTCTCTTGATCCCTTGTCTCACCCAAGCCTTTTCTCCTTGACTGGTCTTTTGACAATTCACGTGATCTCACCTAGGCCTTTTGCATCCTAGTCTTTTGATCTTCTTCTCAATCCTGCATCAACTTTTTAGACAACTCTTTAACAAACACAAATTACAAATCCAAGCTTACCTTGCTTTGGATCTTCTTCTTCTAGGTAGTCCCTCTATCACTCTTCTCAAAACTTCATCATTTACCTCACCTAAGTCTGTTTCACCTTAGTCTTTTGGCAAGCTATCCAAGCTTCCTCTTGGATCTTCTTCAATAAGCCTTCCTTGGCTTCTTCTCTTCTTAAGCCTCAATGGCTTGGCTGCCTTTCTCTTCACCTGTTGCTTCTTAAACAAAATAAACTCAAATCAAATAACATAGACTTCTCATACCTTTTCTCCAGCAGAGTCATTTAGTGCTGTCCCTGTTGATCTCTGCCAATTCCTATCACAACTGCAACATTATTGACAAATGTAACCATTCCAAATTCTGTGACAACTTATGATCAATTTCTAAATCCCCAAGAGCTTCAAGCTCTGATACCAAAATTGATGCAAATTCCCAAACAGTGCAATCTAAATTTCCTGACTGTGAGCAAGGAAAGGATAGAGATATAAAAAGAATATCCTCATTTACTGAATATCTTGAGATATCTTCCAACCCTCCACTGAATTTAGTCTTCTCAGCTCCACTTATATGAGACTGTGAGGAGCTTACATCATTTTTAGACTCACTTGTATCTAAGCTGTCTGGTAGCAAAATTCAGGACTCTTCATCAAGTTGAAGCAGAAGCTCTTCACCTGTTAGAGATTCTCTTACATTTTCATCATTATCTCCAACTGCTTCTGTTATATCCCTATCTTGAAATATTAAAAACTACTGATATTATTGCCTTTGTTGGGAACAGTAAGCTCAAAAATGACACAAGGGTGCGGTCTGTTGAAACAGGAAATTTTCAAAGCGTTGGGGGAGAAATTACCAGTCCTTTTTTTCCACTATCTCTGTATTTCTATATCTTGACCCTTGATCTGCATTCAAACCTCTCCTATCTCTCCCTTTAGTAGAGAAATTTGCACTGTAACATTTGTCAAGATCTTCATGCATGGGGCGACTTCTTGGAACATCTACCTCTGTCTGCCAACTATCTACCTTTTTCTGATCCTTCTTATGCAATAAGGCCAGATTTGTCTTTTTGTCAGTCAGAGGAGATCTTTTCTGTATACTACTAACAGATACCGTATCTGGTGGAGACCTGCTAACGGCAATACTATTTCTTTTTCTTTTTCTTCTCTGCGACCTCTACGTCCGCCGCCTTTGACAAGCCTGTTGGTGGCTTTCCTACAGCATAAGAAGACCTCTTTGCAGTTAATATCGAAGGTCCAATCCCACACTCGTTCAGATGTGTCTACGACAGAAGGGATTTCTGGGTCGAGAACACCCGCACTGTTAACCACAATGTGGACGTGGCTTCTGAACGCTTCCTCCACCCTCAACAAATTCGCAGCAGTTCCATGAAGTTTTCTTTGAAGCTCTCTGTGAGAATCCAATAAACCATATTTGTAGAGCGTAGTGTAGAGCGAGGATACTTGGCTTGAAATAGCCGTCCCTCATTTTGCAGGACGTATTTATTGAATTCTAAATCCACCGACACAATTGTTTGTGTCACTACAAACAAACTGGATCTGAAATCGTCCCATACCTGGGAAAGAACATCAGCTCCGCAGCTTCTCTTGTCAACGTCACCCACGAGGAAGATGAAATGGAAGACAATTCCACATAGCTGGTTCGCAGGTCAAGATCCAGCACACGCAGTCCTCAATGCAACAGAATGAATATCAAAAGACAATAGGATTTAAAAATTGCAGACATAACTGCCAAACCATTCATGATAAAGATCATAGGGCTGATAAACCATTCATTAACTTGTGGTCACAACAAAGGACACAGAACAACATAAGCATTCACCGCAAGTTATAAACTCATTAATAAAACAAATGAAACAACTTGCATTATCATGTCTTACAGGGGACAAACGAACACATTTCAGATTAGCCGCCATGTTTCAAATAGATAGATAGACTTCATTGGCTAATCTGAGGGCCATACCAAATAATTATCAACATACTCACTCAATCATTCCTGCCAGAATTGTCATTATTACTGGCTACCATTGATGGCATACTTCTCTCTTACATGAGAGGTCCGTTCCTCTCTGTTCTGCTTCTTCGCTACCTTTTCTCTCTTGAATGAGAGAGCCTTTTCTTTTTCTTCCTTTCTGCACCCTGCTCTCTCTCTTTCTCCTCCTTCCTCTATGTACTCTCCTGCCTTTTCTTACAGCCACTTCTACGCCACCCGTGCATATCTTATTTCTTATTTTTATTTGTTTTTCAAGAATCTTTTCTAAACCTCCACGCCAAACTTGGCCTCAGGGAAAACAAAAAACAGTTTTTCAATTACAGCAACATGCCCAGGTTGGAATATTTTCAACCACTCCTAGATTATTCCCTCAACAGCCCAGCAATCATTTTTTTTACGTTTATCTTTTTACAATTACTCCTCAATTTCAACTTTTTAGAGGAAATACAATAATTTTGCAATTCGTTTATGATGCTCCTGCATCAATTATGTGCTTGATTATCCATGATTTTATAGGTGTTTCAACCTATCCCACCTTATTTAAGGGTCCAATAAACTTTTGAATATTCCTTTTGAAACATTTCCCAAAACCTACAAACTTTGACATAAGGGGGAGTACCCTCTGTCTGAGATAAAATAGAGGGTAATTCCCCTATTATATTAGAAAAAATGGATATTAGAGGGAATTTTTCAAGTGAAAAATACATGCCACAAAAAAATATATCCTTTTATCAGGTCATTAGAGCTTCCACATCATTCAAAATCTAAAATAAATTGTATGTAGGTAGTTTGTGCACAATGCTTCTTGGCATAGATTGTGTTGCCTAATTAGCTCCTTCTCTCTATTTGTCTTCCATATTAAATGTTTTTAGAGAAAATAATGATAAATATGAATTTTTTATATTTATATTTCATCATCTCAACTTTACATACATACCTCACACTGCTCAACCCCACATTTCATTGTTTTAGACTGCAGACTGTACTTCTTGTTTTGGAGGGTGCCTCTAGGTATGCTTAGCTTGAATTTGGATTTATATACATAAATAAGATATATTAAAAAATTAATATATAATTTTTTATGTTTTTTTACCTCTTCACTCATGTTTGTAAAATACCAATAACCAAGGAACATCTCCCTCTATCTCACTATTGTAGACAGTCAAACATAGTTAGTTGTAGGTGCTCATTATCAAATGAATGGGCATTTGAAGGTATTTATAGGATAAAAAATCCATATTATATGTTATTATTTTTTGTGATCATGTTACACCAAGTTCACATTATAATCTAGCTTACTATGCTCTAGGTTCTCAAGAAAGGAACACTTTTTCAAACTTTAGCTGGTTGTAGGTGCTTGCCCAGGCCTGTGTATGAACTGAAGGTGTGTATAGGAAGAAAAAAAATGAATCATTATCTCATTGATGATCCATTTGGTCAAAAAAATTCCTTTCAAATATTTTAAATGTTCAAGAATGGTTCATAGTCTAGTTTTACAACTTGAGAATAATAAGGTCTCTTGGAGCTCAAACCTATAGGTGAACATTGCTTGGGTTTAGTGCATAAAGCACAACTGTGGGCCTATAAAAAACTAACCTCCCATGATAATATAACCCTCAAAATATATAAATTCCTTTTTATATATTTATTATACAAGTTATGGTCATCAAGATTCATAAAATGTCTTTGCAATCCTATTATGAGATATCACCAAAACATTAAGGATCTTTATTTTCTTATTTTAGGGAAAAGATCCTTGTATACTATTATTATATCCCTTAGCATGGTTTTCAACCTAAAATTACTCATATAACCTTGAAAATATGTCTTCCATGGTCCTTTTAACATATTAAGACTCTACGTAAGGTTTCACCAAATGTTTCATCCTCTATATATGGTTCTTTAGCTCTCAATCAATACAACCTATAGGTAGGCATCTTCACATATAGGAAGTAAGGAACCCTCAAATAGTATGCATAATTTGTGAGATTCAATGATGTTTATGACTTCTCAAAAATTTCAAAATATACTTTATTGATTATCAAACCCTTGATTATCTCAAACACCTCTCTCAACAATGAGATTCCTCATGAAGACACTTGTACCTACACCTTAAATGATATGGAGGTAGTAAATAGAGTTTTAGGTAGTGAACAAGAGATATAGATATTAAATTGACTCTTAAACCCAATGAAAATATAAAAAATAGATCCTTTTAATTGTCTAGATCCCTACTTAGCTTGAATGATCCTTTTCAATAAGAAATCCTCCATAAGAGCACCTGTAGGTGCATTCTGAGATACTTGTAGGTATTGAGCAAAAAAGTTCATATGTTTAAGGAAATTACCTGCATAGTGAATTTATATCCCTTAAATGATGTTTATATGAAACATTAATATGTTTCCAAGCTTAAGACAAGTTTCACACTTCATTTCAAATGTTTAACCCCCCTGAAGGCACCTAGTTAACTGGTGTGGTAGTCATATAGTAGACTAATTGTATGGTAACCTATGACTACACCTTCATTGAGAATTGATTTTATAATGAGACTAGATAGGAGAGGAGTTAAAAAAACATGGTAATGCATTTTTTTCACCCCCTTGAACCACTAAATAAGTGTGAGGATCTAAAAAAGGTGGAAAACTGGTCTGTCATCCCAAATGAGAGTAGTCTACAAACTTGAGATTATTTTCCCATCATAACAACTTTAAACATGAAAAAAATCATGGGAATTTTTTTTTAGTGAGTAATCATAATATATAAACAAAATTTGTAGGTTAATTTTTTGGATTTACCCAAAACAAGGTAAAACCTATAGGTTGCATAGATTAGTAGGAAAACTAGATAGTCTAACTTCTTAGGAATGGTTAATAAAGAATAGGAAACCATTAATATAAAAAAAACATAAAATTTAAGATGAATAATTATATAATACACTCTCAAGATCATTTTTCTTGAAACCTCTCTCGCTGATCATATGAAGTACAAACTTGAAGACTGTTTTTGCTTGTCAAGCCTAGTGAAAGGAGAGATAAGTAGTTTTATTATTTTTTTTGATTTTATGATAAAAAATAATTAAATAAAGTTTTTTGAAGACCAAGGGACACTATTTAAATTTCCCCAACTGTATAAGTTTGTACAAGTCTATGCAAGTCAAGAAAACTCTTCTTTTTTCAAGAAAACTACCCTTTTTCTAAGAAACCAACCACTTTTCAATTAATTTTAGTTACTTAAGACATAATAGGACACATTGGGATTAAAATCATACATTTAACCTTAAAATTTACCTACGAGGTTGTACAAGTCATTAAACTCTCTATTTATGACCCCCGAAATGATAAATGGACTAAACGACTAATTGACCAAGGCTAATATGATATTAAATTATATCAAATGACCTATAATACACCTTATGACCAATTTTTATACCCCCTAAAACATCTAAAGACCATTTTTTTATGTATAGGTCCCCCAATTTGACCTACAGGGTCAAATTTGGTCAACAAATTAGTGATTCATAGGGGCAGTATGCATGTTACACAAATTAGACCAGTAGCCTTATAAGTCCATTGGGTTTAGAGAGTTACATTAACATGAGGTTTGACACACACTTTTACTTTTACAACTTAAAAAACATGATTGATAAATACAAGACCACTAATAACCTCAACCACACAAAACAAAGGACACACACAAAAAAATGCAAATAAACTAACAAGACACACATATACTCAAAGCACTTAGGAAAAATAGGAAGAAAAAAATATATACAACTTAAAAACTAATCATACCTCCCTAATAGATCAAAGGGGAAATTTTAAGCCTTCCTTGCTTCATGACATGAAGGATTTAGTGAAACATGTATCCTTTTGTCCTTTAGCATTGATACCTCCATCTTTTTCATGGTGTTTGCCAACTTCATCAGCATGATGTTCAAAGAGAACCAAGTATCTCCATATAAGTTTAATAATGAAATGAACTTTTATTGCATCCAAATAGTCTCCACCTTCTCATGTACTTAGCCTTTGATGTGTAAGTTTGAAAATATGATAGTCCTCACAACCTTGTTATCCTCCTTGGCATAATGTGCTTGATGTTTGGAAGTACCAAGTTCTCACTCACCATGTTCCCACATCCATGAATGTGGTTTTACCTCAGATTTAGTTCTTGATTGTCTATTAGGTACAAAAAATCTACCTTGACATCATTATCCATGTGTACAACTTCAAGTACACTATCATCATCAAATGGCTTTATGACAACAGGTTCTTGACCAGCAGAATGAACTTCATCTTTATGTTTGATTGAACTTTAAATATCATGTTTATATTCATTAAAAAAATTTATATTATCTATCTAATCTTTTTAAAAAGAAAAAACTTTACCCAAATTATCAAATTCCTTGTATATGGCATTGAACTTCTACCATAAATCTTCTTCCTCATGAATGCCATCTTCAAGAGCTATCTTTTCTACCTTGGTCTTATGAGACTCTCCTAGGGCTTCCACTTCTTTAGGGATGAATTGAAAGTGTTATCCACCATTTATATCACATTCCTCTTCATTATTAATATGTCTACCCACAATTTCATGATTAAACATGGAGTCTTCTTCAAATACCTCTCTCTTCAAGTCTTGGCCACATTCTTCATGGACACACATCCTCTCAAAAATAGAGGCATTAGATTAAAATTCACGGACACACATTCATTAAAATATGGAGAAAAAATATTGTGGATTATCATTTTGTTCACCAAGGGGAGTCTATATGGTGATTTCTTCCTCATAGTGACTCATGAGATCTTCTAAATCAGACATGAATTGATTTTGATCTTCTTCACTTACTTCTCTCAAGATAGGATCTTCCTCAAGAAGGGGTGAGGTGGAAATTTGATGGATATTCTCATGGATTTGAGGTGAGGGATATGGAATATGATATGTAGCAGAATATGGATTTGAATATGGAGGTGTAGTGGAAGGTGAAGAAGTTAGAGATGGAGTGTGGGATTGAGGAGAGAACTTGGGAGTGGATTTGGGAAAGAGAAAAGCACTAGTAAGCTCATAGGGAAGTGAATTTTTTGGATGATTAGAAGGAGTATCATCTACATGAATAGGGGATACATTTTTCCAAAGATATCTTTGTGTAAAATCCATGGAAACCTTTGGTTTCATATGACAAGACTCAGGAATACTCTTGAGGTTGATAGGCATCATGATGTGAATGATAGGGATCATATTTGGACTGATAGAGAGGTATTTCTTGATAGGTTTCTTAGTAACCATCCACATAAGTTTTTGAAACAAAATGGTGTCCATATGGAGAGGGAAATTAAGGGTTATAGGGCTGCCATAGCTCATAGGATTGATAGTGATTTTGATAGGACTATTGAGGAGTAAAATGTGGTTAATAACAAGGATGATAAGAAGGTTCATGATATAAGTATTGGCCATATCTATCCATGTCAACTTCATATGTAAAAAGAAACACAAAAATAGATAAAAATTTTCAAATAGATATACTTGGGTTGCTTACAACTAGAATTTATCATTCAAAATCACCATTGGTGTTTAAATAGATGCCTCCAAAGGCTGATTATTGAAAGACAACACCAAAATTATTTCAAACTCTTAGACTAAGAGTCCCACTGGGCATGCCAAAAATTATGGTCAATTGGATTTTCACCATTTGAAGATATGTCCCATCTCTCATCATCTAAGTGGCACAATTGAAACACCTCTACACTTGTGGGTAGTCTAAGGATGAGGTGAATCTCTAGATAGGGCTATCTCCCTTGATGTACCACTTTGGATCACAACTACACCTAAAATTTTGGGGGAAAATAGAGAGATAAAAATGAAATAAAAATATCCTAAGGGAGGTGATACACCAAATTGATTGATGAATACCAACCAGTTGCATGTTACACATGAAACTAAGAGACTAACTAAATATACACTTGTTCAATTTGCGTCTTCTCACATCAATGTTACATTATGAGGTTATGGATGAATTTTTAGGCTACGAAGACTAGATAAGATTCATTTAATGGCACTATTGAATATAATAACTCACTCAACCTTCATACTTCCTATAATGCTTCACATTCCCTGCAAGAAAAAATATTTCCAACTGCAAATAGGGTGAAAGAATGAAACAACATGCTAAGGAAACAAGAGTTATAACTTAAGAAAAATCAATCATATAATTAGAACATACTATTAATAGTCATGAAGAGGTAAAAATCAGTAGTCTTATTTATCAAATGGTATGAAAATGATTAGGACCTCACCATACTTAGGTGGAGCATCAATTACAATAGCCAAAATGGCTAGTTCTTATAAAACTTGAGAGAGAGAGAGAGAGAGAGAGAGAGAGAGAGAGAGAGAGAGAGAGAGAGAGAGAGAGAGAGAGAGAGAGAGAGAGAGAGAGAGAGAGAGAGAGAGAGGAGAGAGAGAGAGAGAGAGAGAGAGAGAGAGAGAGAGAGAGGTCACAAGGAAATTTGTCAAGCTGATAAAAGGATTTAATTGTGAATGAAAATAATATATGGTATGAACCATGAAATTTTATAAGGAACAAGTGGCTCTCCAAGTCAAGAACTCTTGCAAAGTGGCATGAAAGTTCTCATTCTAGTTCAAAAAATTAGCTTCATG
>JARHVA010005002.1:635000-730000 GCA_037957365.1 Torreya grandis
CATTACCCCAACATAAATTAATTAAACTCTTTTCTTGAGGTTTTTATAAACATCTTTCCCCAACTTCTCATGTTTAGACTTTTAGAACCTTTGATGAGGCATTTACCATGGCACATAAAATTGAAATTAGAGCCATCGATGAAGGGAAATTGAAACTAAGAAACAATAATTCTAGATTTGAATCCAATGACCCTTCTTCAAATAAGACCATCAACCCATCCAACCATCCCAACACCAAGACAAAGTTAATCACAAACATGGTTGTCTTAGAATCCACTCCACCTCTAATCATCAACCAACCTAATCAAACCAATTCTTCCAACTCAGCAAACCAATAAACTCACAACCAAAACTAAACCACTCCAACGCAGTATACTCCCATAGGGGAATCATATGCATCATTTTGGATAAACTACTTAAAACCAACCTCATCTTATTTCCTCTTATCAAGCCACCACAATAATTTGATGCCTCTCACCCCACACCTAGATGGTACAATGAAAATAATCTATGTGCCTTCCATTACATTATCAGACATAATATTAGTAGGTACAATACCCTTAAAACTATTATCCAAAAATTATCAATAAGGGTGAACTAGCATTATATAATTTCAACACACCTCAAAACTAATCATTATACATATTTCGAATTTTGTTTCCTAACCATGCACCTTCCACCCACCATGGCAATAACTAACTAGAATCATCTCATGCTCGTGAGGTGCACATAGTAAATGTTGTTACCATTGAAACTATTGTTGAGGAAACCATTACCTCAACTATCTCTTCTTCTATCCCACTTATTAAAGTGGTGGAATCTTCTTATATTCCTTTGGATAATGAAACAAAGGAAGAAACCCCCTCTCTTCTAATTGAAGAGATCATTAACTCACCCACCTTTCTTGTGATAGAAATACCAAAGGAAGAAACTATTAAATCAACCACTTCTTCCTCCAATCCACTTATGTAAGTAATGGAATCATTACTATTTCTTTGAACATCCAAATAAAGGAAGTAACCACCCAACCTTTTTATATCTGAACAAACCACACCCTCCTTACCTACCATAAAACCAACCACTCCTTCTTTGAAAACCACTCCAAAGGAAGATATCATCTCCTCTATTCTTTCCATGGAGATAACATCTTCCTCAAACATTGAACCTTCCACCCAAGACAAAGGTGAATAAACTATTCCCTCACCTCAACCTATGGGTTTAATATTTGAAACTGATAACCAAGGAATCAAACCCATCTATAAACCTTTTTCTATATTTGTCCAAAATCTAGAGTTGACTTCTCAACCCAATCTAGATAGGCCCATATTTTGGCACCATATTGGGCTACCTTACCAAAACAAACAATAACCTTTAACCTCACTTACATCTACCTCAAACCTATTATTATCTCAACCCCATATTTAGATACTTCTTCCTCTAAAACCATATGGGAACCATCCAACCCACCTCAATATAAAATTTATAAATCACCCTACATACCTTTAGCCAAACCCATTAAGAATATAGGAATACTTATTACTTATAGCTTAGCTCATCCCTCTTTGAATTTAGAATTAACCCCATCAAGTCCACCAAAGAAACCTTTGACTAAACTTATCAAAAAAGAACCACCCAAACCATCTAGAACTAGACCCATACCACCCCCTTCTCTTTTACCTTCAATTTTAGTAATCCATCCTTATACTATCCCCATTACCTATTCCTCATCTAGTAAACCTTCTCATTTTACTTTACCTACACCTACCTCCACCAAAATAATAAAACTTTCATCATTCATAACTAACCTAGCTACCTCTACCTTCCCACCTATCACCAAACCTTCACCCTCCACCTCTAAATATTCCACCTCCAAACCAACTATAAATAAATAATTCCAACCAAAACCACCTACCAAAATCATCCCACCACCTCCAACTTCCATGGTAAAGCCTAATCCCAAAAAGGCTCCCACTCATAAAACCAAAAACCCAACACCTTCAACACCTTTGATCAAATCTTATTCCACCATTCTATAAAGGTTTTTACAAACCTCTTCTTTAACCTTACCACCCATCAAACCTTTCAACCCTTCACATCTTAAACCAGCATAGTTCAATGACAATTTTATTTACCATACCATAAGACACCAAGACATGATATGGGGAATTTCAAATCTCTCCAAACACTTGTCCATAGCCTATGGGATGTGAATGATCCATTATCAGTTGAACCTCCCTTGATCCCATTACCAACCCAACCACCAACTTAAACCATCCAACATTTACCTACTCCCCTACTCTCACCTAAGACTGAGGAAGAATCAAAGTGGTGATCCAAACCAACACTTCCCCTTATCCACACTATTCATATTGTTACCCAATATCAATCCTAATATAAAGATAAAGGAAATGATTAAGTGTTCATTCCATGGACATACCCTTCAGCCCCTCAACCTCCTAACTAAAAACAAACACCTTTACCTTTACCATTACCAAAACCCAAAGTATCTATCTTGGGTGCATCTCCTTCCAACACCTCTGAATCCATTCAATGTGTAGTATTAAAACAAATTCATCAAAATCTAGTGAAAATGAGCTTGTATGAATTAATCAACACCTAACCAGCTCATTTTCAAACATTGATAGAGATTATGCAATCCATAGAGGTTCAAATTGAATATCCTTAACCCCTTATAACCTTTGTTAGAGCCTTCCAACTTTCCACCCTAGTCACCTTTAAGGATTTAATAATACTTTATATACATCATGAGGATCTTGATCTTCCCCTCTTTATCATGTCATACATCAATATAATTTTATTAAGATGGTGATGACTAATGGAGGGGTGAGTATCAACATTATCTCCTCTTATGCCTATGACCAGCTTGACATACCCAAGAACATCATGTTTGAAACTGCAATAGTTCCTTACTCTTTTAATAACACTATAGCCACTACCTTAGGAACAATTATTCTCCATATTTGTTTAGGACCTCATACCATTATGGAACTCTTTTATGTTGTAGAGGATGAGTTATAGTACAACATTTTACTTAGACACCCTTAGATATATTTTATGAGTTGTGCCCCTTCCACTCTACATCATTGCATCAAATTTGAGCATGAAGGTAATGTCATCACCATACTAGCTAACCTAATCCCTTTGCATCTTGCAATATGACATATTGACCTAATGATGTTCTTCTTCTTTGTCTATCCACTTAACCACCAACCACCAAAAACTCCACCTCTACCATTGATTAAGCTTCAACAAGATCATCTATCCCTTCTTCATAGATCCCTATAGAGGACCCCTTGAAACCCACATTCTAATGTGTCTCACTATGAAAATACCATCTTCTAGACTTGGATGGTTTTCTTACTCCTCAAGATTATGGTAACCTCACTCAAGATCCTAGTTATGACCTTAAAATTGGAACCATCATCCCTTTCAGGCCTCCCAATCATCAAGCCAATTTAATATATGGGAGACTCGATCATCCTCTTCTTGTTTTTGCTACCACTCCTCATATCTGACCATTCAACTTTGATTTCTCACATCTCAACAAACCCACATTTTCTAAAGCATACCTTCATAGGTGTGCCTAAAAGGGGTTTTCCCTTGGCCTTTATGAAAAAAGACCTCATTAATTACCCATAATCAAAACCCAAAAACAAAATGATTTATTTGGCCTTGGGTTCGTACCACCAAAAGAACCCACCTCACTAAAACCCATCACTACTATCAGTGAGGATATCCCATCCTCACCAATACCATCTCCCTCAAAGTTTAAAGACTTTTATATCACCCCATATAACATTTATTTATCAATACCATTAGTTTGGGTCCCCTAACCTACCAAAAGGATGGTTGAACTAAAACCCTTCCTCTCATCCATCCTAAAATGGTAGAAAATGATTCTATTACCATCAACACCATCTAACATCAAGATGATGATTCCATTCTCACCTACCTAAATATAGGGGACTCTTTTATCCATAAATACCTTCCCCCTAAGAACCAAACTATGTTAAATGAATCTATCATTGATGTCAACTTGGGTACTTAGGGTAACCTTCACATCATCAAGATCAAACAATCTTTGAATTATATAGAACAATAGGATTACCATTCCTTCCTTCTAGACCAAAACACATAATTTAATTGGTATTATCAGGATATGCCTATAATTGACCGTTACATTTATCTCCATAACATTGTCACCCATCATGATGCTAAGTGGCAAAAGCTTTACAGAATACACCCACACATCACCCTTCTAGTCAAAGAAGAGCTTTAACACCTCTTATTTTTCGACTTCATCAAACCCATTGATTACCCAAAATGTGTTTCTAACATTTTTCCCATTATAAAACCTATAGGGTGACTTCACCTTTGTATTGAATTTCATGACCTCAACCTTACTTTCCCAGAGGATGACTTTCCTTTGCCTCGCATTGGCCAACTTGTTTATCTTACAACTAGTCATGAGATGTTATCTCTCCATAATGGTTTTTTGGGATACAACTAGATCTTGATTGCTCTTAAAAATAAACACAAAACCTCTTTCATCACCCCATGGGGAAACTTTTACTATAGAGTCATGCAATTTGGTCTAAAGAACACTAACATAACCTACCAGCATGCCATGACTTACATCTTCCATGACCTCATCTATAAAATCATGAAGGAATATGTGAATTATCTCCTTGGAAACTCTAAATATCATAAGGATCACTTATATTTCCTCAAAATAATCATTGATTTCCTTATTCACTTTCATGTCTTCCTTAACCCCAATAAATGTATTTTTGGGGTCTTATCTGGAAAGCTCCTTGGCTTTATTGTCTCCCTTCAAGGAATTGAAATATATCTAGCCAAAGTTATAGAAATCTTTGAAATGCCACCTTTGACACACCTTAAGTAACTTTTTATCCTACATGGGAAGCTCAAATAAATCTATTGGTTCATCTCTCAATTATGATATAGATGTCAACCCTTTCACCATCTTATTAAGAAAGACACATATTTCAAGTGGACTTAAGACTACCAATAATCTTTTGATTCACTCAAATAATACCTTATTTCTTCACCTATCTTGACCCCTCCTAAAGAGGATAAACTCTTTTACCTTAACATCTCTACTACCAACCATTCCCTAGGGGTAATGCTCACTCATCGTGATGAACCGAACAAAGAGCAAGCCATCTACTACATAAGTCATTTTTTTATAGATTAATAGAATCGATATTCCCATCTTGAGAAACTTTTCCTCACCCTCATCTTTATAATTTCTAAAATTTATCACTACTTTATTAATCATAAAACCTATGTCATCATTAACACTATCCCACTCAAGTACATGCACTCTAAACCATACCAAAACTAGCATATGGCTAAGTGGCTCATGTTTTTAGCTGAGTTTTACCTTGAGTTCCTCCAAAAAAAAGTCAATTAAATGGAAATTAATTATTAACTAATTATCTAAATCCCCTCTACCACATAACCAGTTGTTCCCTCTTGCATTTCCAAACAAGTCTGTCATAACTCTTTCTTAAGAGGACTCCACCCACCAAATGACCATTTTCTTTGATGGATCCAAATTCCAACATGATGAGGGTGCCAAAGTTATTATCATTCCCATATATGGTGAAAATATTCCCCTCTCATTTAAACTTTAATTTTAATGCACCAAAAACATGGCTAAGTATGAATCCCTAGTCATAGGTCTCCAAACCACTCTAGCCTTGGGAGTCAAGATAATCACTGTCTTTTGTGATTCCAAACTTGTGGTCAACTAGGTCAATGGATATTACCAATGTAAAAATGATGTCCTCTTAAAATAAAAACAACTCATAGATGTACTCTTAGCATCATCTGATCATTACCTTATCCAGTCTATTCCATAATCTTGTAATATACCTCTATAAGGGTATAAATTGTATATGGGGGGTAGAATAGTAATAGAAGGGATAATACTAAATAGTAATAAATAGAAATAATAATCCCACATGTATATAATAGAAGATTAGGATAGATTATAATAGTATAAAGAAGAGGACAAAGGCCATTGTAAGGCATCAAAGAAGAAGAATTATAATTGAGCATTGCTCAAAGGAGGTAGCCCCCTCAAAGTGGCAAAAGATTTGGAGTGATTCCTTTCATAAAAGGAATACAATTTTAATATATTAAATATTTTTATATTTTAGCATAAACATTCCTCTCATCTAGTACCAGAGCACTTTTCAAGGCCATTTTTATTATTGTTATTTATATTGCAAGCACATTTGGTAGCTTCGTGGAGCAAGTCTAAGAAGTGCAAATCTTTGTTTTTTATCTTGAAAAAACCTATCTTTCTTCAAACTACTCACAAACAGTAATGAATCAAGCCAAAAAATTTATGGGTTTTGTGCATCTCTATGTTATTGTTTTAGAATATTTTTAAATTTTAAATTTCATTAAGTATTATATAATTTATCATACTTTTATTGACTATCCATTTGTAAAACAAAAAATAATTGTTCTTCTGCATATTGCTCTCACACAGTAATAGATCACATCAATTTTTTTTTGGGTTTTGTGTGCCTTTGTCTTAGATTTCTAGAACATTTTTTATTTTTAAATTTTATTCATTATTGTAAAATTTATCATATTTTTAGTGACTACCTCTATTTTTTTAAAATAAAAATAAAAATTTAAAAAACATAAAAAAAATTAAAAATATATATATATATATATATTGGCATTTTATAAAGGATGCAATTTCAATTAAAGATGATATATTCTCTTATCAATTATTTAAATTTATAATTTTCATAAGGACTCCTATTTTATCTAGAGGTAATTTTCTTTTGGCCTTGACTCAACTTCATCAAAAGGGGACCATCTAAGAATATCAAGCAGCATTTGAAGCACTCACCAACTAGACTATAGGCTTCTCCGATGTCTTCTTCCCACATTGCTTCATCAATGATCTTAACAATATAATTCAACATGAGATTGAAATGTTTATTCCTCACACAATGATGGAAGTTGTAGGCTTAGTCCAGCTCATTGAAAACCACATCTACTAGCAACATCTCCAAAAAATGCCCCTTCAAATGGTAAAAACACTAGAATAAGCATTTGAAGTGCTTGACCAGATCATCAATGATCCCATTCAACTAATCACCATGCTTGAGCATTCCCCTGATAAAACCAAGCTGACAATCATATCTCCCAAGCAAGGAACCAAGTCTTCAAATCCCTCAAAAAAATCATAATGGGGATGGCATGTATCATGAATTCATTCATTAAGATGACTATTTTGTGCACCCTTGCTCTCACTTTAAGGATATGATTATCATGGTACAACTTGCAATTCAACCTTTAAGGAGATGACTATTTTGTGCACCCTTGCTAATATTCACCCTGTTGATGTACCTATTCATATCTGAGCATAGGCAAAAAAAATGGAAACAAAAAAAGAACACATGGACATCCCTCTATTTGGTCATTACATATTTTTGATATGTAATTCTTTTCATGTTTTGAGAGTGAAATATTTTTAAGTGAGATGAAATTTAATATACTTATATAGGGGTATATATTATATATGAGGGGTATAATAGTAATAGAATGAATAGTAGTGAATAGTAATAAATAGAAATAATAATCCCACATGCATATAATAGAAGAGTGGACTAGATTAGAATAGTATAAATAAGACAACAAAGGCCATTGTAAGGCATCAAAGAAGAAGAATTGTAATTGAGCATTGCTCAAAAGAGGAAACCCCCTTGAAGTGGCAAGTGATTCAAAGTGATTCCTTTAATAAAAGGAATACAATTTTATTATATTCAATATTTTTATATTTTAGCATACAGGGTCCTCTCAAATCTACTAACAAGTTTATGGATACAACGGCTTCTCTTGCTTCTCAAATACCATCTCAACCTACCAATTATAAACTCTTTGATACCATTCATATCTTCATCACACCTTATTATATCCATTTTGACCTTCCTACCATTTTTAATGTACAAATTTCTCCATCAGACATTTGGTATGAACAAAATTTTGATTACCTCAACCTCAATATCATTAAACTTCATCCAACCCATTGATCCAAGAAGATCTTCAACACCTCTTATCTATCGACTTCATCCAACCCGTTGATTACCCATAATGGGTTTCTAACATCATTCCCATTACCAAAATTATAGAGGGACCTTTCCTTTGTATCAAATTTCATGACCTCAACCTTGCTTGCCCAAAGAATGACTTTCCTTTACCCAACATCGACCAACTTTTTGATATTACAACTAGCCATGAGATGTTATCTTTCATGCATGGTTTCTCAAGATACAACTAGATCTTGATTGCTCCCAAATATCAACAACAAAAACTCTTTCATCATCCCATGGGGAACATTTTGCTATAGAATCATACCATTGGGTTTGAAGAACACTGGCATAACCTACATGCCATCAGCTACATATTACATGACCTCATCCATAAAATCATAGAGTAATATGTGGACGATATCCTTGGTAAATCCAAATATCACAAGGATCACTTAGATGTCCTCAAAATCATATTCAAACACCTTATCCACTTACATATCCACCTTAACCCCAAGAAATGTATTTCTGGGGTCTTATCTGGAAAGCTCATTGTCTTTATTATCTCCCTTTGAAGAATTGAATTAGATCCAGCCAAAGTCAGAGTAATCCTTGAAATAACACCTCTGACACACCTTAATCAACTTTGTATTATAAAATGGAAGCTCCAATCAATCCATCAATTCATCTCTCAATTATTAGATAGATGTCAACCCTTTCACCATCTTCTTAAGAAAGACACATATATCAAGTAGATTAAAGACTACCAACAAGCTTTTGATTTAGTAAAATAATACCTTCTTTCTCCACTTATCTTAACCCCTAATAAATAGGATCAAAACTTTTACCTTTACATCTCCATCATTGACAATTCCCTAGGGGCAATGCTCACTCACAGTGATGAATAGAACAAAGAGTAAGCTATCTACTACATAAATTGAATGCTTATAGAGTGCGAGAATTGGTATCCCATATAAATAAACTTTACCTTACCCTCATTTTTGTAGTTTATAAACTTCACCACTACCTTCTTAATCATAAAACCTACGTCATCACTAACACTGACCAACTCAAGT
Source organism: Torreya grandis (assembly GCA_037957365.1). Lineage (NCBI taxonomy): Eukaryota > Viridiplantae > Streptophyta > Pinopsida > Cupressales > Taxaceae > Torreya > Torreya grandis. The sequence continues at coordinate 644,179 of JARHVA010005002.1, forward strand.
ACATACACTCTAAACCATACCAACACTAGCATATGGCTAAGTGTCTCACAATTTTCACTAAGTTTAACCTTGAGTTCTTCAAAAATAAATTGGTTAAAGGGAACTTCATTAGAGACCAATTGGCTAAAACCCCTCTACCAGATAACCAACCACTTCCTCTTGCCTTTCTAAATGAGTCCAGCACAACTCTTTCTTAAGAGGAACCCACTTACCAAATGACCATGTTATTCGATGGCTACAAATTCTAATGTGGTAGGGGTGCTGGAGTTATTTTCATGCCCCTCAATATTGAACCTCTTCCCCTTTCCTTTAAACTTGACTTTGAATGCACCAACAACATGGTTGAGTATGAAGCCCTAGTCATAGGTCTTCAAACTACTCTAGCCTTGGTGAGTTAAGACAATCATTGTCTTTGGTGATCCCCAACTTGTGGTCAACTAGGTATATGGATCTTAACAATGTAATAATGATGTCTTATTAAAATAAAAACAACTAATAGATATATTCTTAGCATAATTTGATCATTACATTATCCATTATATTGCATGATCTACTAACAAGTTCACAAATAGAGTGGTTTATGTTGATTCTCAAATCCCATCTTAACCTACAATTTTAAAGGCTTTGTTACCATTCAACTCTTAATCACACCTAATATCCATTCTGACCTTCCTACCATTTGTAATTTATTAATTTCTCCATCAGACATTTGGTACGAATAAAATTTTTATTACCTCAACCTTGGTATCATTCCTCCCAACCTCACAAGAAATGCCTAAAGAGATTTTGTTCAAAGTACCTCTCATTATGCCATACTAGGGGGGATACTTTATAAATGTGGTTTTGATAGCCTCTTCCATTGCCTTCATTATCATGAGGCTTCTTAGGCCATTAAAGAAATGTATGATGGATTCTATGGGGGACACTTTAATGGTTTAGCCATCAGTAAACTCATCCTTCACCTTGGATACTATTGGCCTACCCTCAACCAAGATTATTGTGATAATGTAAAGAAGTGTGTCAAATGTCAACAACATGCTAATTTACACCATGTACCTACCCGTGGCCTTTATGTATCCAAAGACTTATATCCATTCTCATAATGGGGCTTAGAACTTATTGGGGAAATTTATCCTTATTCATCACAATATCACCAATCCATCATCACTACCATCAAATATTTTAACAAGTGGGTGGAAGCCATTCCTCTCATCTCTAGCAAAGCTGAAATTATTGTAAACTTTATCAACCATCACATCATCTATCATTTTGGTTTTCCCCATAACATCATCATCAATAATGGTAAATATTTGAAGAAAAAGAAAGTCCAAGGTTGTTGTGATTCATTTGGCATTAAGTTAATATTTTATTTTCCTTACTATCCACAAGCAAATAGACAAGTGAAAGCCTTTAACAAAATGTTAACCAAAGTGGTCAGTGCTTCAACTTAGGATTGGCACTTGCATATCCCTTTCTCTTTCTAAACCTATCACACTAGCATTCGAACCTCTATAGGTGCTACCCATTTCTTTCTAGTCTTTGGAGTAGAGGTAATTTTGTCTCTTGAAGTCCAAATTTCTTTTTTTTTTATATATTTACAAGAGATCATTTTTTAAAGTGACTATCATTAAGATCAACTAGCATGACTTGAGATACTTGATGAAAATCACCTTTTAGCACTTAACCATCTTTGTGTCTATCAAGAATGAATTAGGTACACCTATAAAAAACACCTAAAAGAATGAGAATTCAATATCAAAGACCTCATCTTAAAGTAAAACCAACATGTCATCAATATGGAGAAAAGTAAAAGAGGTAAATTTACTTTCAATTGGCTTAGACCCTACATCATCACCCATAAGTATGGACTAAGAGATTATCATTTATCCTCTCTCAAAGGAAAACGAGAACTTAATCCTCTCAATTCTTTGCATCTATGTCCATTCTTTTGTTAAAAAAAGGATCAAACTCACTTTCTTATCTAAATTAAATTCATCCCTTGATTTACGATATTTTCACCTTAACCTACCTATCCCTCTCCCTTTGAGAACAACTAATTACAACATAGAAACATGTGATTAATCATCATAGCTATAGCCTAATCGTAAATATTGGTACCATGGCTCTACCCATGACATGGTTTTCATGGATACTTTTTGTCTCTAATGAGATGGGATCCCATGATATTTTTCTCTCAAACATTCTTTTGCTAAATTTCTTGACCTCATAAAGGTAAACCTATAATCCTAATTAGACTTATCCATGTCTAAAACATTGAAATCCAAAACAAATATCATTTTGGTCACATATTTCTAGCATTATAGACTACTCCTTTGAAGGATGGTCACCCAAAATCCTTTAAATTGCTTAAAAGATAGACTACTCTCTTGAAGGATAGGTACCAAACATACAAACCCAAACTTAGACCACTCCCTTGAAGGATGGCTAAGTCAAATGGGTAAAAATAAATTATTTGAAGCTTCCCACATTGATCATCTTCACAAACTATCAAAACAAAAGTAATAAGTAAAATATATTATATCAAAATCAGCTTTCCTATCTAGCATTAGTAGACTTCCTACATCGATCAGTCTACACCTAACATTAAGACATGGACTTCTCCAATTTGGCTCTTAGGTCACCCATAGAAGGAAAAAACTAACCCACATAAGGTTTCCTTACCTATCCACTCATTTACCTTTGACCTACCACCTATCTTCCCCTTTATACCATATTTTAATCAAGGGATTTTGAGATTACTTGGCATGATTATGACTAAAACACTTGTTTATCATCCTAAGAATTCTAATGAAAAGCATTCAAAAGGATTAGTTTCATTAAGCCAATATAACTTCAGGTTTGTTAGGTCCTTACCAATAAAAAAACATCATGTTTTTTTCTTCACCCTCTTATCATTGGTTCATGTAGACATGTGTCTCATGGTTCTTATCTCTTTTTCCTACATTTAGTTTATTATCTAACTTAATTTATGTATTTCCATCACATCAATAATCATTATCAAATTACATCTCCATGATCATAAACAACAAACATCAATGATGAACAAAACATTATTAACTATATATTTGAACCACATCATCTATTTATCTATGATCAAAACATCATGAATCACATCACACACACACACACACACACACACACACACACACACACACACACACACACACACGCACGTATGTATGTATGTATTATCCTATCCATCTACCATCAAAACATCATATGAACATACATCACATCAATAACCATAACTAAACCCTTCATCATCATATCCATAAAAAAATCAATGATTAAAACATCATACATCATCTATCTATCCATGTATTACCATAACATCACAACAATTCATCTTATAACATCAAATCATAAAAACACATCAGCATAACCTTAAACAAAATCACCATCATCACAACATCATATGGCATCAAACCATGAACCATAAAAATGAGCATAAACATCACATCAAAATATACAACCATGAATATACATCATATATATATCATCATATACATCATGTCCATCAAATAAAGATACATTTGACAATGTATGAAATCTCTCTCTCATATACATCTTGCATCATCGACATGAAGATTGATATCAAAATCAAAACATATACATCATATAATTAGGCCCCTAGGGTACCACTACCAATAATGGACCCTCTTGCTCCTCAACCTACACTACCATTTGGTGTTGGTCCCCCTGATCTACCTACCTGACCATTGTAGAGGCCCATTATCTTGGAGTAGTTATAGTTGGACCACCTATTTAAATAGCCATGTACTCTCCATATCTCAACTCTTAAGTGCACTATAACAACACTATCACATCATAGTATCTTATTTCCTCAACCATAGCTAAGTATCATGTCATCAAAATCATATCAAGTTGTCTTTGTACTAGTTTTGTTACTACTTTTTCCCTCTATCTTAAGGTATCTCTCTCTTGGGTCACTAAACCAAAAGAGATCCTTGCCTGATCTCTCTCTCCTATCAAGGTGGCAACCTAACCCTATAAAATAACAATCTAGCCCTATAGAGTAGACACTTATCCCTGTAACCCTATGATCTAAAATTGTGAAGATGTTATTTCTACTTGTGCCTTCCCATCCTAACCACCACCCTATACCAGTACCACAACAAAATCCACATCCATGGCCTACTAACCCCTATCACCCCACCCAAAATTAGATACTACATATAGGCCCTAATACCATGCCACATATCCATCAACAAAACCAACATCATTTATCATTGTTCTAGCTCACAGCTCCTCATGGTCCAATACTACATCTTGTGGCTATGGCTATAGAAGTAAAATCTTTTCATCCTCTCTATTATACCTTTGAGAAGGAGCTAGAATCCCCTACACAAGACCAAATTACCATCAAACCTGATCAAAGGGGATAAGATCTATCTCCCCCTCTCTCTTCTCATATATCCATTACTAGCTTATACCTTTGAGAAGGAGCTAGAATCCCCTACACAAGACCAAATTACCATCAAACCTGATCAAAGGGGATAAGATCTATCTCCCCCTCTCTCTTCTCATATATCCATTACTAGCTTTGTAGTGATAGGGTGTGGTAACTATACTAGGCCCACCTAGGCCAGCCCATATATGGCCTCCAAATTATGTCACCCACGAACAAACCCTCCAATGCATCTCTAAACTAGTCAATGTCTCTGACACTACCTCCAACACCTATCAAAGCATAGTCTCCTTTCCATCTCAAGAAACCAACTATGAAGTGTACCTAGGTGTATCCATCCCATGATATCCCCAGTGGCCTCAACATGCTAATGTAATCATATGCCCAATAATGGATCACAAACCCAACACTAATCCTGTATTGTCAATGAGCTCAAAATCCCTAGAGCTCCATATAAATTTAGACTAACAAAATAGGAGCCCACCCAAACATAATCCTACCTAGTAGCATCTCTACTAACACTCCTAGTAATAAATATGGGAATCATCCACTACTCAAATTAGGTAATGAAAAATAGGACACTACCATCATCATCATGATCACAAAGCATTAGTACTCTAGAACCACTTTGGTACAAAGGTCTATAGCTAAATCCACTAGAATTCCACCTGACATTAACCCAATCCTCACCATATAATAGCTCCATATGGTCATACCTCTCCTTTCTCTCAATATGGTAAATTGGCTCCCCCTAAATTGGCAACCATGTAATCTTATGAACATCCTCTAGTAGGATTCTAAGCTATCCACAAAAATGTGTTCATAGTTGGGTTCCATTTATCGAGCCATGATCATAGCCACATCCCATGATAGGTGATAATAAGGAACCCTTTCCCCAATGCCAACTTATTCTTTGTGCCTCCAATCATCTACAATCATCCCACTATGGATCTCCATAAAGATCCTAGCAACCTGATCCCTCATTTATATCTAGTCTTGTGCCTAAAAAAAAACATATTAGCATGCACACTTAGTTTTCCAAAGTGAGCTTAGTACCAACCTACACCTACCTTTTTTTAACATATTCCAAACCAAACCATTACATCTACCACATAAACTCTAGAATTTAAACAACAATCACACCAATACTTGATTCTTATATCAAAAACATCCACCCTAAACAACCTTATTTTCAATTCCCTACCTTTCCCTATAACATCTTCCCTAAAATCTACCAAACCATTACTTAAATCTACCCAACCACTATTTTCACACAACACTCTTACTTGAACTTACCCTATCCTAACATACCATTTAACCTTTTAAACCCACACCCACTTACAACATTTTAACAACCATTTTCTATACCCTTCTATTAAAACCTACCTTCCCACAAACCTTGACCACTAATGGTCCTTAAAACCATCAATGATGAGGAGAGATTTTACCTTTGGTGGTTGACCATCGATGGTCGAGATGAATGTCGATGATCAGGTTGAACCACCAATGGTTATTGTGGGTGACCAGCAATGACAAAACCCTAAACCTTTCCTACCTGAAACCAACACCAAAAATAACTACCTAAATAACTTAAAACTATCCTACAATTCACCCTAACTAAAAACCTCAATCAATTTTAAATTTTATCTACTATATTTTCCTAATTTACCAAAAAAAAAACTCAGACAAAAACAACCCCTACCCAATTTTTAAAAAATAACCAAAATACCCAAATTCAATTTCAACAACAATTAATATCAACTAATATACAAACTTAATACACCCCTTACCTCATTCCTTGATCATTGTCAAGGTCAGAGCCCATGTCCTATTACTCAAGCATGTCCGCATCTACCTTGAATTTTGGTCCCCATGGATCACCTCAAGATATAATCCTCTCACCAATCAATAAACAATACCTCAACTTCACTCTCTATCAACCAATCACCCAGTAAGATGACAATCGACCAAATTGCTAGAGAATGGAGTCAAATTATAAAAAGTGAAAATGAAATTTAATTTTCACTTTTTATATTTTAGATTTTTAGGGTTTCCCATTGACCATCGATGGTCATCATGACTATCGACAGTTAAACCTATGAACCCCTAATCATCGATGGTCAGGGACCCTCACTTTTTTGTTTTAGGAACTTATACCTACATGCCAAATTTTGGAGATCATCTATTCTCCCCATACCAAATTTGAAATTTTTAGAGATTATCCTTCTTCAACCAATCATTAGACCACATCCAACTTGATGTTGGCTATTTTTATCTCGAATTATCACATGTTTTATGATGGCCTTGCATGGTCTTCTTGACCGCACCGACCATTTTTTCCATGTTAACCATTTGAATTTATACCACCTCATGCATGACTAGATCATTTGTGTTTTTCAAAGGAGTACTTCCTACATTAGATACCTATTAAAACACTGACCCTATTTAGGAAACTATAGTGTCACCCAATCAACTATGACCAATGTTGTGGACTAGTTACTCTATCACTTGTACTTTTAGAACCAACCTTATTTTTACCAACATTATAAACCTTTGTGTATGTTTGATCTTGATTATTGCACTTAGTTTCATTTTTTTCACATGTTTGCATTTCAAATGCCTAACCCTTTTAACACCACCTAGTGATTCACCATCAACTGCTTATCAAACACTAACTCAATTTTGGTTTTACCTCATCGACTCTTAGTTTGAGGGGTAACATCTCCTCTCATACTTGAGGAAATAAAACCTTTTGCCCAGCAATCCATTTTCATTTTGTAGCTTGTTAGTTCAAATCTACATGACAAAAATGGGTAAAATGTAGACACTAAAAAACTGCACATGATAGTTCTAGTTTTCTAAACACTTGAGGACCCTTCAAACTCCTATCAAACCTTGAGAATATTTAACCACCTAGTTAGCTAAAATCATCAAATTTATAACCTTTAAAACCCTTTCTAACACCTTTAATCTTTAGAAACTTGATCATTGATAATCAACTTAACCACTGATAGTTAGCTTGATCATCAATGATCAAGTCTCCTCACCTCCTCACCTTCTTAACACATCAACTAGCTATGTGCTAGATAATGAGGTATAATTTAATATGTTCACATTATGTAGTGTTAATTAACTTCCAAGCATCATGATCAATAACCTCACCCTTTAAGGATCCTTCCATCCTCCATTTCTCTTATCCTATAAAAAGAGGGGAGTGAGAGGTGAAAAAGATCCATGTTCAAGATATCAAATATTATTACACATAAGTATTGAAGCTCTCTAGTATCCAATCTTCCTTCAACAACTTAACATCAAAAAAAGAAACCTGAACCTCTACCAAATTTCCTTTTGAGGCTAAAGTACTATTACTCTATAAAAATTACTCCATCCTGCAACCATCAACCAAATATTAAGCCATAGGTATATCAGTACTTTAGCATTATTATTTTATATTTCTAATCTCCTACCCTAGTCAGACCTATTTGCACCTTGTTTCCTCTCTACCAAATCTTCAAAAAAACATCTTTCTACCCATCTACCTATTTTGCAACACTTTTATGATAGCCTTTAGAAACCCAAAAGAAACCATCGATGATTAGATTAACCATCGATGGTTACCCCTAACCACTAATGATTACCTAACCATTAATAGTCAGCTTAACTATTGACAGTTCACCCAACTAATGAGGGTCACTGTGGTACAAAATAACAAGTAAATTTCAACCCATTACCCCTAACCAAATCTAAATTTTTATGTTTATACCTATTTACAAACCCTTTTCTAATTTTCTAAACATAACTTCACCCAACTTAGCATGAGTATTGACCTACTTTTACTATATTTAGTCAGGTCCTATAATAAACATTTTGTTTTTTTCTTGTATTGCATTTCATTTATCTTATGCAAGTACTTTAATTTATCATTTCCAACTTGATTTTTATCAATAGTGGATTGACAGCCTCCTAACAAGCATATGCTTCTTGGATCTACCCCACGTTAGGCAGTCCACTTAACTATCTTGCTATTGATCCCCTTTGTTAGTTATTTCTTATTTGCAAGTTATTCCTTCCTATCCAAAGAGTTCTTGACATTCATCTAGATTACACATGCATCATAAACCAGGTATTTATACAACATCCTTATTACTAGTTTCTTATCTTCTTCCAAAATTAAGAGAAACAATTATCATGATTTTTAAGTGTGAACCAAGCTTAGTAATTAAATAAACTAATCTATATTTTTTCTCACTCATTTGAGTTAAACTTATCAATTTGACCTCATATGTAGGTCTTGGTAGTTACATTAGCTATTTAAGACAAAAGTGATAATCATGACCTCTAGAACATTTAATATACTTGTACTACATGTCAAACTCACCTAAGGACCTATTATAACTTGTATAACAAAATAAAACCTTGTAAAAGTGAAATTTACTCATGAACCTACAATAAAAACATTTGAAAATACAAATTTGACAATTTGGAGGGAAAATATCCAAACACCACAAATTTTCCACCAATGAATCTATAAAATTTTCCACCCACATCAAAACTCACACATGGAGATTTAGAAATCATGCAAAGAAAGTATTTTTTGTTAACAAGATTTAACATTAAAATTAAAAAGTACATGATAAGCATAATTGTTAAAAGCTCATAGCCTTAAATATATTTGTACATTGAAGTCCCATAAAAAAAATATGTTAACAAGATTGGACATTAAATTTTAAAAAGTGCATAATAAGTATAACTATTAAACACCATATCATTAACTTTCTTTGTGCACTAAAATACCCAAAGCTCTATAATACATGGATAGATTTTATGCCCTAAAATAAGAAAAGCGTGCTTACAAATAGGCCTAAAATTTGATAAGTTGTATCTTGTTTTTTATTTTATATTGTATATGATTAGTAAAAATTATACCATGTTGTACATGGTTAAACGCTATTTTTTTTGAAACCATATAAATATTTATTAAAGGATCATTTAACTATATTTTTTATTTGATAGGGTAAATAAGCAAGTTTTACATGGCTCCTATAACCACTAAGTTTAATATAAAATAGTAGTTTCAAAACATTAGAGTAATAAATCCCACTAGGCTAAATAATAAATAAAGACAATAACCAAACTTCTACAAACCATCAACAAAACAAAAGACAAAGATAAATTATATAACCATGAATATCAGTAGGAATATTAATCAGAAGACTCCTCAGAGTTAGTATGCTCCATGGGTGTATCACATTCTGATTTGCCTTTGTTTTGCTTCAGCTAATCCTTAATAATTCTTTCCCTAGTGTGCTTTCTTGATCCTTCATCCAAATCCTTCAGACATTTATTATTCAAGGTAGTGGAATCCTTCTTGTCTATGTAGTTCTTCTTAATAGTTTCAATTCTCCTCATTCAAATATATTAATATATAAAGAATATTAATATTTATAAGAATATAAATTTGGGAGCATAGTTTTTTTATTTAAAATACATTAATATAAATATTATTAATCAAAAAATAATAATGCAAATATAGTTACAACAAAAAATTGGTTTTTTGGTATGCATTATCCAAACTCCCTGACAATAAGAAAACATGACCCAAGAAAACAAAATCAGCTATGCACAATAACTGAGAGTTAAAAATATTATATTAAAAATATAAAATGTTACATATCATAAGGAAAAAACAAAAACTTTAGAAGTTGGTGGAGGTGGATCATCCTTGGGAATATAGGCACTCCATGTAATAAGTTGAGTTAAAGAAGGATAGAGCACCACCAACCATTCAATATATTCTAAGGGGGATAAGGTGAAAATATGATGCCCAAAACATAGGGTGACTGATCATAACTACTAACTTGGATAATCCACTACATAGGTTAGCTCCAATGTGATGGTCCAGTGGTGGAATTACCACATGGAGACAATGGAATCCAACACCCCCACTACAGAAAAGGAATGCATAATTTGTTTCAACTATGATATTAGCTCCATTACTACCTAAGTGTTTAATCATATAAAATATGAAATTAGATGACTTAGGCATGGCTAATAGCAACTAACCTATAGGTCCTCTTTCTTTCTCACTCACCTATAGCTTCTCAGACTTAGCTTTTGGAGACCTAGGTATCCCTCTCAGACCTAGATCCATCCCCCCTAGGTCTCATCCTCCTAGGAAAATAGCACCCAACTAGGATAATAGCACTAGAATTTAGCGGTGTCCTATTTTTGATGCTATTGTCCAAGTTCACTTTAGCCTGAAACAGTCAAATTTTCTTGAATCTTTATATTTTTCCCTGTCAGCCTAATGTAAGCTCATCTAACCCATGATCATTGGTTTCCCTATAAAAGGCAATTCAATGTCCATTTAGAAGGGTTTTCACTCATTTATATAAAAAATCAATAATATAATGAAGTACATTCAAGCACTCTTCCTATTCTCTGTATACAACCTTCCAAGACCAATTCAAGCCTATTCAAGCACTCATACTAGTCCCCAGTCATCAAAAGTACATTCTAGTTTTTCATTTATCTATATACATCACACAATTTCACCAATCAATTTAGATGGGAAAACTACATTAGCTTGATCCCTCTTCAAATTATTGGTATGTAGTTACCATGCTCATACATGAGGTGTAAAGTGCATCCCATTGTATATTTTACACACTAACCCCTTCTCTCTTTCCAAAGTTTTATACTCAAATTCAAGTATCAAGTGCTCCTAAGGTTTTTGAATATTGAATCAGACATATAGAGAGCTCTACATAGACCTAGGCTTCAATATGTCACTACCAGGGTGTCACAGGCCTACCAAGCAGATTCTAAAAAATCCAAACCACTAGGACAATAATGTCAGAAGTGGACACTAGCATAGAAAGTGGACTATAGAACCAATTAGTAGGGTTTCCTATTTTTGGCACTCCTATCCCATCTATAAATATAGTTTTGGGTCTTGTTTATGATAGTCTTCCATCCTTACATATCGATTTCTAGATCATGCATCATCTGTTTTATCCTAGAATAAGCTAAGTTTGATTTATTCACACTTCTTACTATATTTAGAAAAGGTAAAATATATATCTATTTACACAAATTATTAGGCTGATTAAGACACATTAATTATTGATTTCCATTTTATCAGACCTTTATTTACTTAGGAATTAAACACCTAATTCCCAAAAAGAATAAAACATTTGATGAACCTGACTTACATTGAATTTTTGCAAAAAAACTCTAGAAACCCTAGTGCTAATTATTTTTTATATTTTAAAATATTTTCCTAATTTTTCATGAATTTAAAAAATAAAAAAAACTACAAACTAATTGAAATATTTTCAATAAATTCACCCAAACTGTAGTTTGCACATACTAGGTCCTATTTGCATACAAACACATTCAAAACACTAGGAAATATATACTGCTAATTTTAGAAATATTTTCAGAATTTTCTTCAATTATTAAAAATTAAAACTACAAATTTTCTATAAATTATTCAAATTAATTCACTAATTTTTGAAAAATTCATTTAAAACCCTAGTTGTATCAAATACATTCTCAACTATTCTTCATTACATTTAACATCATTTTTTGAAAATTTAGTTGCACGTCTAACTAAAAAAATCAATTTCAAATTCAAAAGTCTATAGTATATTTCAAATAATATTTGTAAAAAATCCTTAGTTACATGTACTAGCTCTTTTTTGCTTGTTGACGTATTACCTTACATGTTTAAGAGTCATGTATCATTTTCATGCATATTTTAGTGCTTTGCTTAGATTATATCAATTTAATTTTTGCTATTTTCATCGAAGTTGTTTTACTTATGCCACCTAAGTCCCTTGCATCTCTTATTTCAAGATAATGTGCAAGACTTAGTGGCAATCCTCCTGAGTTCACCCAGATTCTTGAAACTCAAATATATACCATGGATAAATAACCAATTTAGATTCCATTCATAGCTTCTACACATATAGATTACACCAATTTCAATGAGGATAATTTAGACAAAGATCAGTATGAAAATAACAATGATGATGTACTCATCGATGTTCATTCTCCGCCACATTGGACTAATAATCCACTTTCACCTATTATTGATAATGAAGTCATACTCAACAAAGATTTGATTTTTAAAAAAATTATAGAAAGACTTAAGTAATAACCTAAAGATCATACACTATTTATAAAATATATCATGGAAATAAACAAGGATAAGGAAGTTGAGTCTTCCATTCATTTAGAGTAGTGAGTTTCAAATGACATTATGGGGGCAACAATGTCTCAACCACCCCATATACTATCCCAACCTTCTTCTATGCCACTAGCTATAGTTATTACATCCCTATCTCTTGATATCATAGCCCTTGTACAAGAGATGTGATCTCTTCAATCCAAGGTGAAACAGCTTGAGCAAGGTACCACTACACCTACACCAGCATTGGATTCTTTTGGTTTACTGCATACACCATTGGCATGTTAAATTGATTATACACCCTTACCACAAGGATTTTTTCAACCTAATCTTACTCTTTATGATGGAAAGTGTGATCCAAAGACACATTTGAGAGATTTTCACATAGCATGTTTAGACTATGTACCCAATGACTCGTTATTTACCAAACTCTTTCCATGGAGCCTAAAGGATTATGCTTTACAATGTTTTTATAGTCTATCAAATCAGTCAGTCACATCTTTCAATCCTTTAGTATACATGTTCCTAACACATTTTAGTATCAACATTGGTGATAGGGTTTCATATGCATAGATTTCACAACAAAAATAAAGGTTAAGTGAGCCTCTCATGGATTATGGTCTTAGATACAAGACTATTCTTGATAAGTTATCTCCATAGCTGATCAAGAACTATAGGACATCTTCAAATAGAGCCTTCTACTAGCATTTCATGAATCCATTATGTTCAAAAGATTCTCTTCCTTCACTAAATTATGTCATACACTTAAGGGCAGAGAATTCAAGTTAATCTTAATTGGAAAACTCAAGTATTCAAGTAATCTATACACAACAAACAAGACTAATAACAATATCCCATATAAGGTCAAAATTATTGATAAAAAGAATCAAAATCAACTTATAGTCAATGTGGCTTCAGAGCCCCCTCAATGTGTTGTTTTATTAGCACCTCCTCAATGTGCATTTACCAATTTACGAGTTTCTCTTGCCATAGTTATACAATATCTATTGGAATGCAACATCATCACTCTCCCACTTATTTGATAAGTAGATCCAGCAAATCCTCTTCCATGGGGATATGATTAACATGAATTTTTTGATTTTCAAAAGGTACTAGGCCATACCACAAAATAGATGCATTATTTTGTGACATAATATACATGACTTGATATACAATAATCTACTTGATCTATGAAGTTTAGTTGAGCCTCCAAAGGCAAAGCTAACACAATATAAAGATTTGAAAATATTTTTAGATCCATTTCCATAGAATTCAAAATAAGTGAAAGAGGACACATCAGGTGTTCATCATACATACCATACATATCCTCCACTAGTTACATACTAGACTCCTTCAATTGAGGCACATCCTTTGAGAGGTATGATAGGTGTGTATGAGTCCAGATTTATAGCTAGGCCTTTGATATATTTTTTATATCAGGAGATTTTAGAGGATGATATAGGTTATAATGCACTTTTTATCAGAGTGCATATCCATAATCAACCTATCCACAATGTACTCATTGACAATGGCTCCAGTCTTAATATGTGCACCTTCACACTAATATAACATTTGGGTTATTCAAATCAAAATATCACTTTGATTAATACCATTATTAGTGGTTTTAGTGGGAATATTCAAAGTTCATTAGGTGAGATATTATTTTCACTACAGGTTGGTCCTACACATGTGTATACACCATTCACTATAGTTCCTAGCATAGGAGTTTTTGACATACTACTTGGTCAACCATGGATTCAAATACTTAAATTAGTAACTTCTAAAGTTCATATATGTGTGAAATTCATTCATGCTAATCATGTTATTATAGTCGATGGATTTCCTTATGAGTCACCACTCCCCACTTTAGAGCCATCTACCTGATTCTAGTCACTAGATCTAGTTCTTCCACTAGTTTTAGCTTCTCCCTTAGATTCTATTCTAGTTCCACCTTAGGTTCAACCATAGTTACAACATCCATTGCCTATACAAAGGGTTCATACACCCCCACAGCTTCAAGATTCTAAATGGATTCTAGTGATAGTATTCACACCTACAATAGTTATATTTAGATCTCATATAGCTACACAAGAAGCACCTATTAAATGATTACCTTATCCTAATTCCATATGGCTCCCTAAGATGCCTATAGTTGCATCTACTTCTCAAAGTTACAATGTTACCCCACATTCAGCTTCTAGTTTAAATATTTTAGAGCAGTTATAACATACACACATTTCAACTTCATAAGCTCAATCATACACTTGTACCTCATGATCATGCATGATTAAATTATTCAACATAAGAAAATAGGATAGGGAGTCTCACTCGAGACTCATCATTTAGTATCATTTATTCTTAGTTCTTACTATACATAGTTCAAATATTTAAAATAATAATAATCATACAAAAAATATCAAAAAAAATAAAAAATGCCTAAAATCTTTCACTCACAAAGATAAAACCTCTTATAAATTGAAATAATAGCATTAAAAATAGTCAACACAAAATCTAGAGGCCAAATCAATCAAATTAGAGCAAAAAAATAGGAACAGACTCATATCAACAGTCAATCTTCACACCAAAATATAGTACCATAAAAGGATAGTAGCACCAAAAATGGACAATAGCACTAGAAATGGATAGTAACATCAAAAATAGGGGTGTCCACTGTTTGGCACTCCTATCTAGGTATAAAAACACTAAAGGTTTCTAGAAATAGGAAAAAAAATTAGTTTAAATAAAGTTTTTGCACTTCTAGATCCTTTAGATTTAGTGGTTTCAATATAGTTTTCTCAGATATAGGTGGTTATCATGCATGGCATGATGGTTCTCACTTTTATTTTAGATTAGTTAGTTGGCATAACATCTAGATCAGAATCTATGTTCCACACATCAATTATTGGGGGTAATGTGTGTGACACATTGATCTTCTTTTGTTTCTAGGTTCAGTTTATTCAAAGCATTCTTAGTAGTTGCTTGCCTTACTTTATTTGTAGGTAGTTGGCATCACATTCAAGTTAAATTTTCATATAAGTTTATATTTTTGAGTAATTGAGTTCTTTAGATGGATTTCATATAAGCCTATTACATGAATTTTAGAGTGACTTTCATACAAGCCTAATCTTCATCTTTTGAAATGGCCAAGAGTGGCCTAGTTTCCAACACACATTCGGTTATCCATACCATAGTGTTATATTTTTATCACATTCATGGGATTCATGAGCCATCTCATATTACATATATTCTATATTGGTATCACTTCATAGCTTCACTTCATGAGGCAATAATGGAGCCAAAGGGATATACTTTGTATTCTTGAGCCACCTATCTAGAGGTATTAAACATATAGTCTAGACATCGATTAACACATGCATGATTCAGTAATTTCACTTAGTTGGAAATGATGTAGCAAAAGGGCTAGCCTTTGAATTCTTGAACCACATTTTATGGAATTGATCACTAAGCTATGTTCATGATATTACTCCTGATTCAACACATATTCATCATAATCTAGCATCACAATAAGTTTTGTATTGGTTCACATACTTGGTGAGGTATATTCATTCCTTTCTCTTCCTTTACTCAACTTTTATATGTTCTTATGTTAGATATAGTGTATATAGAAATAACTGATCTACTTCATGTTTTTTTTGTAGATTCATACATCACATCGTGCTCTCTCTATGCACATCTAACATCACACAACTTCATGATCTTTTTTCCTTATAGGTAAGTTCAGGTATGCTTTTTATTTTTACCTTATCCTAGTATTTCACTTTGACTAATCAATAGAATAAAGTTGGGACAAATTTAATCATATTAAATGTGAAATTAGATGACTTAGGCATGGCTAATATCACCCAACCTATAGGTCCTCTTTCTTGCTCACTCAACCCTTCTTGGCTAGACTTTCATTGATTCCTAGTCACCTGTAGCTTCCCAGAATTAGATTTTTGATACCAAAGCAACCATCTTAGACCTAAATCCATCCCCCCATGTCTCATCCTCCTAGTAAAATATCACCTAATTTGGATAGGAGCATCAAAATTTAGGGGTGTCCTATTTTTTTTATTGTTGTCCAAGTTCACTTTAGCCTCAAATGGTCAAATTTTCCAAAATCCTTGACTTTTCCCCTGTCAACCTAATTCAAGCTCATCTAACCCATAATCATTAGTTTCCATATAAAATTCCATTCAATGTCCATTTATAAGGGTTGGCACTCATTCACAAGAAAAAAATCAAGAATAAAAGCAAGTACACTCAAGCACTCTTCCATATTCTCTACATACAGCCTTCCAATACCAATTCAAGCACTCATACCAGTCCCTAGTCATCAAAATTACATTTTAGTTTCACATTTAGTTCATAAATTAGATAATTATACCAAGCACATAAAATGGGAGAACTACATTAGCTTTATCCCTCTTCAAAGTATTGGCATGTAGGTAGTGTGCCCACACATGGGGTATGAAGTGTGTCTAGCATATCCTTTACTAATAACCCCTTCTCTCTTTCCCATGTTTACTATTAAACTTTAACTACCAAGATATCCTAAGGGTTTTGAATATTGAATTAGACACACAATGATCTCTACACAGACCTAGGTTTCAATATTTCACTGCTAGGGTGTCATAGGCCTACCAAGTAGAACCCAAATAAGATAGACCACCAGTACAATAGCATTGAAACTGGATAATAGTTCCAAAAGTAGAAAATTGTGCTAAAAAGTGGAATAAAACACTAAGTCATATGGTGCCCTAAGTTTGGTTCCCTTTTCCATTCCAAAAATAGAATTTGGGGTCCTATTTATGACAGTCTATCATTCCTACACAGCAATTTCTAGATCCTACATCATCTATTTCAACCCAAAATAAGATAAGTTCTAATTTATATCATATATTGATATATTTATAAAAATACAAAATACATATTTGTTTACACAAATTAGTAGGCTAATTGAGACACATTAATTATTGATTTACATTTGCTCATACCTTTATTTGCTTAGGAATTAAACACCTAATTCCCAAAAAGAATAAAATAGTGTTAAAGGATGGGATACCTAATGGGGTTATTTGGATGGGAAACATATAATAGTATAATAAGGACTCTACCAATGGTTGAGAAAATAATACAAATGTTGAAACTTAAGCACCAATTTTTCAACTCAAGATTAGATCTGCATTAAATATGATGAAATAAGAACCACATTATTTTTAATAGATAATTATAGATATGGTTCTTCATTGTTACAAAAATAGATAAAATTATATATTTCCATATTTGAAACAAAATAAGATCTTTGAATAAGTTCCATATGAAATAAATGTATGATGACCAATGATCTTTATCCTGAAATAAAATCATATTCCAAGACCAAGTCTCTTTGTGTAAACATTGTAAATAGTTATGGATCCATTGATAGGAAAAATGGGATCATGGACACTTCCAAAAGATATTTTTTAAGGACTCAATTATGGAGTTGGTCAGGATTTTGGATAGTAAATTTTAGTATGTAGTAGGTACCACATAATAGGAAAGCTTTGATACACTAAACACTATAAAAATGTATAATTTTGGGTTCCATCTTGGAATTCAATTTATTTTTAAATTCTATTGACCCAAGTCTTGGGTGAATATTTTAAATTAATTTCCTATTTATAAAATGGGTTCCTAATTGTTTAGATGACACTATGAGAATAATTGATTAAATTAGTATTCCAATATGATGTGGGTGAGTTGGTAAAATGGCTTTGTTATTTCAATCCCAACCCAATTTTAAATATTGATAGGCATGTGAGGTCAATTGTGGTTATTGGTAGAATTATCAATGCTAGTTGTAGTCATTGGTGGAATTTGTGAGGCTGGTTGTGGCCATTGGAGGAATTCTAGAGGATTTTTATGGCCATTAGTGATATTCTAGTGATTAAACACAAAGGGATATATGCCCCCATTATTTCCCATATAGGTTCATATCTCTATTCAAAAGTAATTACCAATTATAAAAAGGTAATTTAGTATCATATTTCCATCTCCATTCCTTATACAATACATGTGGACTTTGTAATAGCAACTTATGCAACATGAAATAAGACATCAATTCATGGATAAAAAAATCTACGGTAAGTATATTGTAATAAACTTATATTTATCTCTTATAAAACTCCACCATATATAATCTCAAGAGGAAGAAAAATCCTTATGTGTTTGAATTCACTTTTTGAATAATTGTGGAGCTTTTATACTTGGAATTTCTACTAAAAGGGAGACTAATATTGGACATAATATGAAACCACTAAATATAACATACATTTAGAGATTGTAGATACTAGAATATGATTATTTATAACATCTCAAACTTATAGACTTGAAAGAAATAAATTAAGGCTCCACCCTTCAGTTCTATACTTTCATGTTGTTGAAAAGCTCACTGTGCCTAAATTCATAATTTATGGACCAACCCTATAATTATGATGACCCAAATCACCTTTAAACCACAAAAATTTTCAAATGTGATTTATTTCATTCATCCTCAGTTACATAATTTCAACATTTTTGTATCCTACTAGACACTACCATCCATATAGGGATATTAGTGTTGATGCTAGTGTCTAAATCCTTCTCTAGTGTTTGTATCTCAAAATTAGACCAAATAAAAAATATTTAAAATTTTATGTATTAGCCTATTTGTCTTATATAACCCTTCCATGATATATCTTCAAATATGTGGTATAAAAATGAATCAAATCCTACTCATTAGTCATCTTGCAAAATACCAAGAAAGCACATATTCAAACTCATTTAATCATTTACACAACTAATTTCTGCTTCCAAATTATTAATTATTTATATATCAGTCATAGGATCAATCATTTATAGGTTTGAATCATTAAAATAATAGCCTATGAGAAGCATTTTGCAAGTTATAGTTTTATCAAATTTGGGATTTATGTGAAAACCCTAGATGACAACCTAGTGCACAAAATCAAGAGAATAATATAACAATGATAACATTCTTTGATTTAGATCTACTATATTATAAAAACTTACTAAAAATAACAAAGTGTAAGGAGAAAATAAATACCTAGATTGAAATTATGCGTCCAAGAGGAATCATATTTTGAAATTTCTTGTGTAGAGAGGTCTAGTGATGAGAATTAGGATTTTAGAACTGGATCAGGGCCTGGATAATAGAGCCAGGAAGACATAACTATAAAGGCAAAACTCATGTCTAACATAGAGAACTCATTTCCACTTGAAATAAGATAATTATATATTTTGGGTTATGTATGCCTTCATTTATAGAGCATGTATTAGGTGCGATAGCTTGAGATCACTTATGGAGACCACTATGTGATTATTTTTCCTTTAAAAACCCTAGTTCCTTGGCAAAGTGTGGGCCTAATGGTTAAAAATGATCAAAAGGGGCCCTAAGATAGGTCTAGAATAAGTGTGTAAAAAATGGTTACAAGTTCATGATTTTAGATGAAATGTTAATTTTATGTGTCTACATTATTCCCCCTTTTATTCTAGTAATGCAGTAAACTAGAATTACTAGAGTCAAAGGAATAAGAGCAAGAGTGTGTACTTGAACTTACATATGGGAAGGAGTCTTAAATTTATGCCATAAAATTGAAATATGATCCAATAAAACCTTTAGTGAAACATATGTAATGTTAGTATTTACTTAAGATGAATGCCAAGCATTAAAATACAAAAAATTATAGAGTGAAAGGAATGAATACCCTTGATCGAGTATGGAAAATTTTGTGCCTTTTTTTGGTTCACAAATTGGTGGTCATTAAATTTTGTACATTTGTATTAAGATTAAATATATTTTATTTTAATTTTCATGCCCTAATCCTAATCTATAAGTGGGTATGATCAAGAATTAAAGTGTGCTTGAATCTATCATCACCATCTTAGTGTAGTAGACTAGCTTTGGATTCTTGTATAAATCCTGATATAAATATCTAGTGCAAAAAATAATGTAGATACTGGTGTAAATATAAAACCATCAAATATAAATGGAATGATGTTTAATTTTGGTGCAAAACTAACACAAAATTAGCATAAAAATAGTGAAAATATTGATTATAATATGGTTTTGATGTATACAACCTAGAGAATGACATGAATTTTCATTCCATCTATAAAAATGGTGAAAAAACTAGTGTAATGAGGAATCAATGTTCCATGACCATACCCCACAACTAATATCTAGTGCATATAGATTCTAAGACTGTTAAAAAAATTATTACTCAGAGTAAAATCTAAGTGTCGATTTAGAACATGTCATACATGATTACCCCATAATTAAGAAAATTTGAGAAAAAACTATGTAATTTTTAGTAATTCTAGAAACTAAGACTCTAAAACTACTAAATATTATTCTAAGTAAACTAAGGTTATAATAAATTCATATTTTTAGGAACTTGTATAATAGTGCTAGGAAGGAGATTAGAGCAGTGCTCTCATATCTAATGTGGTGGTCCTATCCAAATTAACTTTCTATGTGTTTTTTGATATTCAAACTATGTCAACTATGGAATCACTATTAGATCCTATATGTGTACTAATTTAGTAATCTTGGTTTATAAGATAAGCCTCTATGAATGCTCCCTTTTTTGAGGTGAGTTGTTGAGCCTACATAATAAGTCGACTCAAAATAAAAGATTATGTAATAGGTTGTTGTGATGTAAAATTATAAATATGAGTATTAATGACATCAATGAAAAATTTGGCATCATTTTTTATGTAAACTAAACATACTGATAATGTAAGATGAATCTAAAAACAAGCATTCAATATAATGTGTCTACATAGATGTGACAATGAAAGATGTAGAAAATTTAATCAATTGAGTATATAATGCTAAATAATACTTCTCATAGTGTAATTAATGATGTCCATCATGGCATTATAATGGGTTAGGTACATGATTTCCATCGTGGCATCTAAATATAATAAAATAAGAAATAAAAGTGTCATGGCCATGACACACACAATCAAAGAGTACATGAAAACACACAAAACACATGATAGAAGGTCAAGGGGCCATAAATAAGTGTCATGTTTAAATTTCATTCAATTGAATAGAATACACATACAAAGGCATGTTCAAATACCCTTATGCACATACAAGGAAACAATGGAGGCTTAGAGCCACATATAAAGACATGTTCAAATGTAGACTTTCCTAAATAAAATACAAACATAAGGACATAATAAAATGACCTCACACACATAAAATAAGAGATATAAAATCTTATATCCACTTGGAAATGACATATTCAAATGTCCTTAGGGTAAGCAAAAAAGTACATACAATATATGAAGCTAGAAAAAATAATATAAAATTCATGCATGATTATGTATTCTGACTAATGAAAGCTAAGTTATAATCAATAAATATTTATGAATTGATAAAGTTAATAGTATATCATAATGTTAGTGAGTGTGGAATATCATAAGATGTAATATAATGTAAAGTATAGAGTATGTGAGTAAGATAATGTTGGCAAGGAAGGATGAACCCTATGTTTACCATGTCCCCAGTGAGATAGATAATGAATGTAAATGTTGTATGAATCATATGTGAATTTTAGAACTAAGTAGTGAGAGTCTAAGCTCATTGAAACAATATTAGGTTGAGGTATACTAGATAAATTTTATTCTAACCTCCACAACACTCCTATATAACTATAATTTTTGAGTCTATAATAATAAAATCACCTATAATTAGTTTTGGTAATGATGTCATCTGTAATCAACAATCAATCATATACATTGGTGAAGTTTGTATGACATAAAATTGGTGAATAAATATATATAATATTGTGAAAAAATAAAGTGATGTATGTCAAAGTACATATAAGCATTCATAGGTCCTAATTTTGTTAATTTCTAAAATATTTTAGTGTTTTTGTATTTTTACATCTGTATGAACTAAGAAATAGAGGGAAAGATACTAACTGATGACTCAATTAAGAGTTTTACCATCAATATATCCTATTTTGAACAAATTAATGGTGATCTCTTATAAATGAAGAGTGTCATGTAGCTATATAGCTTCTATAGCATTATCATATTCATATTCTCTATAATCAGTATCATCAGGATCATACCAATCTAGATTGTTATAATCATCATCTAGATTCTAAACTTATGAAAAGTCATTTTTATCTTCATTTTTATTTGCATATGAATAATGAATTGACCCATACTATGGTATTGATCTTTATGATTTATATTTTTCAACATATATTGTCATATGCCTTTATTGATATGCCATTACTTTTATCTATTTATATGCTAGTTGAAAGTATGATTGATTTTTGTTTCCCTTGATTTGAATAAGTTTTATCTTCCCTTAAAACTATGATCATTTCATTTATATGTGAAAATTTGACATGGTTGGCATTTTTACCCATTTTTTGACATTGCTATCATCCATGATCTTCCTGATTCAACTTTATATTATGCCAAGATAGGAGATACGTGAAATACGATTGAATTTTTTTTGTCTCAACTATAAAAGGTAGTTAAATGGATATAATAAATGATTTATAAAAATTAATCTTACTCAAATGTTCCATATCATATACGAGAAATTATAACAATGTCATGCTAAAAACATTCATTTTAATAGTGTTATTTATCACCACATTAGTACATTGCATGTCATCTATGAGGGGATTGAGAATCAAAAGATCTAGGAATGATGAATTCTTTTTAGTTAACTAATTTGTAACCACAATTATAACTATATTTTTTTTATGTATTTCATGATTTGCAGACTCTTTTATTAGAAAACCTCTTTTAAGAATGTTTTTTCTCTTATCTCAAATATGATTTGATAATTTTTAATTTTAGTAATGCCACTCTTTCTTAATGTATCCTTTATTTTTCCAATTTTTTCATTTCTAATTTATCTTTTTCATATTGTGATTTTTTTTTTATCTTTCTTCATCTAACTTAGTTTGATGAAACTTTTAGTGTTCTAACTATGCTTGTTTAACCTTTTCTTGTTATAATTTTACCTTAAACATTTTATTGTGTTACTTGGGCCTTTTCAACTTTTCTTTCTCTTATTTATCCTTTAGTAACCACTTTTTTACTAGTTCTAATCTTATAACTTATGCTTTAGGAGATGCACTCATAAGCTGAGTGGGTTGCTTAAGTGATATGTCAATAATAGGATCACCACTACAAATTATATTTTTATTTTATTTTTCAAATCCAAACAATGATATGTATGATGCCCATAAATTATATGATATACATAATAGTATTCTAATTTCCTTTGAGAATATAGTTGGATAAAATTATTTTGATTCATTTCCCTTAGAATCTCACATGAAATCTTATTATCCCTTTTGCATAATTTTTAAATTTACTTATTGTATAGGTATTCCATTGTATTTTTTGTTTCATGTAAATTTTGCTTTATTTTCTTAAAATAAAGTTATAAAACTAGAAAGAAGGATGAGATGAGTAGAACCTGGATCTGGTTTATGCTCCATGATTTAGATAGTTGTAGATACTCCTATTTGGATTGGGAGGAATGACATGTAGATAAGAAAGCACTAAAGAAATGGTTGATTAGTTAGATAGTAGGGTGGACTACCTAAGCAATTACTATGGGTTTTGGTCTGATTAAAGAGGCTAGTTGATAAGGTTACAAAATTGATTCTAGAAGGTGGGATGGAAGATAAAATAGAGAAACCAATTATTAAATCTAATAAAATATAGATATTTAGCTCATTAGTATAAATAATGTGGAGGTAATTGTCTAAAAAACTTATTGGTGGTGTCTAGAGCAATCTTAGTAGAGTAATGATGTCTTGTTTATGACTCATGAATTATGACACTTTAGATCTTTGACTTGGTTGCTAGAAGAATACCTGCAAAATAAGTTCCAATTCTAGAGGCTTTGATAATTGTTGATGATATCTAATAATTGTTACCCTTTTGGTGTTTAATTTCTCTTGACTATGGATTCCTTTCACCTCGTCATCCTCTCTTTTTATATAAGGGAGAGATGGAACAATAGGTTCCACAAGAGGTTTAATAGGGTATCTAAATTTAACTTTAGCATGCATTGATTTAAAAATAGATTAAATAATCTAAATATAAAAAATAAAGCTATAGTTAATTGGATTTAACCCTTAAGGTGGTTAAAAGGATGACCATTGGTAGTTAGGCCTAACTTTTGGCAATTAGGTGTTGATCATTGACAATCGATAGGCTAATAGGCTAGAATGGTCAAAGTTTAGTCATTTTGCCTTAGATTTGGTAGTTGAGGTTTTGTAAGTGGTCCCAAGGGGGTCCAAGAGTGGTTTAGGGGTTAGTTTTACATCTAGAACCATTGTGTCTATTTTTGAGTGTCTACCTTTTGCCCCTTTTAGTTATGATTTTTTTATGAACAAGATGGAAAATAAAAATGGATTGTGGGTTGAAGGTTAGATGCCCTAAGTATGGGAGGAGGCTTCACCCTCAAGATAGAAATTGATGAGGAAAAATAAATTTAGGTGCATGTTTGATAAGTGGATAAGTAGATGATAAAATTGGTGATAGATTGGGTACTGAAGCATAAACATGCACATATAGCAATATTAAGTGTGATAGCCAACATCATGCATTGAATAGGTTTCCATATTTGAAGTAGTTAGGTAAAAATAAGGTTAGCGTTAGAAGGATGAATGACAAGTGGACCACATGACTAAATTTAGGTGTGGTATTTGGGCTACACTTGTAAATGTAAGTCTCCTAGACAAGGTCAATGTTCTCGTAGGTATCCAAGGTAGGAAGTGATCTCAAGAAGACATAAAATAGGTCAGCACACAAAAATTAACACAAATTCAAAATGTTCAGTCATGGTAATTTGGATGGTTTGATCAAAAGGATAAAAGTAAGGTCATCACAAAACATATGGAAGTTGGACCAAAATGACAATGACAAGGTTGTGTGGTTGGTAGTCAAGGTGGCAGAGAAGGTAATCTCTATTGGTAAGTAGTTGGATTGGTTTTGGTGATGAAAGTTTGTTTGAAAAGGTGTGGGTAGGAGGATAAAACCTTCAATCAAATGAGTGCTAGAATGTTTCACATAAAGTTTTCTTTATTTTCTTAGAATAAAGTTGTAAAACTTGAAATAAGGGTGAGGTTAGTAGAACCTAGATTTGGTTTGCACTTTGTGATCTAGACAGTTA
This sequence comes from Torreya grandis, assembly GCA_037957365.1. Lineage (NCBI taxonomy): Eukaryota > Viridiplantae > Streptophyta > Pinopsida > Cupressales > Taxaceae > Torreya > Torreya grandis. The sequence goes on from JARHVA010005002.1 coordinate 670,036, forward strand.
TTGATACTCCTCTTTAGCTTGTGAGAAATTAATTCTAGATAAGAAAGAACTAAATAAATGGTTGATTAGTTAGATAGTTTGGTGGATTGATTAATGAGCTAGATCTAAGAAGTGTAATCTTCCTTTAAAGTTATCAATCCACACTTTTAAACAATCAAGTTCTAAAAATGAAAGATAAATTACTTGCATGAATAATAGAAGGTACTAAAATCAAATACAAGAAGTTCTTAAAAGAGATGAATTTAACTAATTATAGCAATAGATGACTAGATATTAATTCTAAATGAATCAAGCATGGTTTTAGAAAATAGAGTGATGATCTATGCTCAAGTAAAAAGTCAAAAAATGGAATTTGGTTAGGGTTTGATAGGTGAAAATAGCTTGTTGTTAAAATTTTCACACAGTGACCATTGATAGTTAAGTGAGACCATCGGTGGTCAAGGTGACCATCTATAGTTGGGTAACCATCAATAGTTAGAATAAATAGTTAGTGGTTAGGGTGATTATTGGTGGTTACTATGAATTTTTATTTATTTCAAGAAGCTAGTTGATGAGGTTGCAAAATGGATTTTGGAAGGTGGGATGGAAGATAAAATAGAGAAGCCAATTACTAAATCTGATAAAAGATAGATACTTATCTTGATAGTCTGAAAATGTGGAGGTAATTGGATGAAAAACATGTTGGTAGAGTCTAGAGTAATCTTGATAGAGTAATGGTGTCTTAGTTGTGACTAATAAATTATGGTACTTCGGATCTCTCACTTGGTTTTTAGAAAAATACTTGAAAAATAAGTTCTAATACCAGAAGCGTTGATACCTATTGATGATCTATGATAATTGTTTCCTTCTTGGTACTTGATTTCTCTTAACTTTAGATCCCTTTCACTTCCTCCTATTCTCTTTTTAAAGAATGAAGGGAGAAATGGAACAATAGGTTCAATAAGAGGTCTAACAAGGTGTCTAAGTTTTTTTTTAGCATGCATTAATTCACATGTAGATATGAATAGCTAAATATAAAAAATCAAGCTGTAGTTAGCTAGAAGTAACCCTTAAGGTGATTAATAATATGACCATCAGTGGTTAAGCCTTATCATCAGTGGTTAGGGGTTGACCATCAATAGTCAATAGGTTAAAAGGGTATAATGGTAAAATTTTAGTCATTTCTCCTTAGGTTAGGTGGTTGAGGTTTGTCATGTGGGCTCGAGGGGGTCCAAGAGTGGTTTAAGAGTTAGTTCGACATCTGGAACCATTGTGTGTAATTTTTTACTATCTATATTTTACCCTTTTTTGTTATGCAGTTTGTATCAACAAGTTGTAAAGTAAAAATTGATTATGGGTCAAAGGTTAGATGCCCTAAGTATGGGAGAAGGTGTTCCCCCTCAAACTAGAAATTGATAAGGTGAAATGGAGTCAGGTATAAGTTTGATAAGTGGATGATAAAATTGGTGATAGGTTAGGCACTAAAGTGAAAACGTTCACACAAAGCATGACAAAGTGTGATAGCCAAGATCGAGCATTGACTAGGTTTCAATGGTTGAAGTAGTCAAGTAAAAATAAGCTTAGCAATAGAAGGACAAGCGACAAGTGGACCATGTGACTACATTTAGGCATGATGGTTGGGTTATACTCATAAAAACAAGTCTCCTAGACAAGGTCAGTGTTCTCACAGGTATTCAAGGTAGGAAGTGATCCTAAGAAGACATAAAATTGGTCAATACATAAAAGGTAGCATAAATTAAAAATGTTCAATCATGGTAATTTAGTTGGTGTGGTGAAAAGTATCAAAGCAAGGTCAACTCAAAACATGTGAAAGTTAGGCCAAAATGACCATGATGAGGTTACATGCTTGGTGGTCAAGGTGGGAGTGAAGGTAATCTCCATTGGTAAGTAGTTAGATTGGTGTTGGTGATGAAAGTTTATTTTAAAAGGTGTGGGTAGGAGGATAAAACCCTAAATTAAATGACCATCAATGGTCAAGGTTGACTATCAGCAATCACCCTGATCATCAGCTATCTAATTTCATCCTTAAAAGGGTAAAAATTAAAAGGATACCATGTGTTCATTATGTTCATTTAGCCTTTGTACCTCTGATGAATCTCTTGTGCCTTGAGAGACAAAATAGTGGTAGTTTGATAGTGTAGGTTGAGAGATTGAGTGAGGTATTTTTTGATTCAATCAATTGATCGAGGATGTAAAGTGGATGATGGAGATCATGAGGTCAGGTGGAGGATCCCAGGGTACCTCTATGATGATGATTGAGGAACAAGGTAGGGTTTGTCATTGAATTGATAGGTTAGATTCAAATTGTCAAATGAATGTTTTGTTGAATTTATCTATTATTTAACTGTGGGTGGGTGTTGACTTAAGGCTAGGGTTATTGATAGTGTTTTTGGTTTTTGAGTTAAATTTTGTAGTGAATACAATTTTCAAGGGTAGGGTAGATTGGGGAGGGTAGAGTGAACATTAGGCAAGCTTGTTTTAATTATTTGTGGTGTGTGGTAAGTAGTTTTATGGGGTAGGGTTTGGGTTGGTCATTGGCAGTTATTACACATTGGCTATCAGTGGTCATTATCAACCATCATAGGTCATTATCTACCATTGATGTTCGATAAGAGACCATCAATAGGTCACTTTGGGGTGATAGTTAGTGGTTGGTCCCTAACCATCGATGGCTGACGATAGAAAGAGTTGACCATAGCTGATCAATGAAATGTGGATATGTTTAAAGTTAATGGTTGACAGGAAATAGTTTAATGTCAAAGTTGAGTTTATGGGGTGAGGTTAAGTTTAATGTGTATAGGTCAAAGGGAAATAGTTAAGGTAAAAATAATGTTGTTAAATAAAGTTGTAAGGGTGTGGTTAAGAAAAGAATAGGTCAATTAGGTATATGGTAGATTAGGTTTAAAGGTGAAGGGTAAAGTTTTGAATATAAGCCATAAGTATAGGTCATATTATGTAATGAGAGGATCCTCCTACAATAATTAATAAAAATACATAAAACAACATGAATTAACAACATGAATTAAATCTAACAGCACACTTGAAAAGATTTAGTTGATCATAGGCCACTTTGAGGGGGAAAATTCCTTTAAGAAAACCCAATAAAATAATTTTTTGGATGCCTTCATTGGCCTCATCAATTACTTATATACAAATTATTATCTAAGCAACTACTACTTCTCATGAATGTGAGATAAAACAAAATGCTCATGGGGTGACTTAAAAAGCATATGCATCCATAAAAACTACTAAACTAACAAAGTAAAGAGAAGAGATATCATGAGTTCATAACATCCCCTTCCTCTTAGAAAAATATTTGTCCTGAAAGATTTAAATGTGGGAATTGGTGTTGAATCTAAAATAATGGTTCCAATATTGAATCTTCTAGTTGTATTCCATGCCACTAAATTAAAACCTTAGTGATAGAGTGGGAGAGAAGTTATCATGTGCACTTATCTAGGATTTCCTCTAGCTCAAGAAGAATGGATCCTTCATTATCAAGTTTTAGTAAAATAAGTTGCACTCTGATGTTTGTGCCAAGAACTTTCTTCAAATAAGAGACATGAAATACTAGGTGAACTTTAGAAGAAGATGGGAGATCCAACTTATAATAAACTGACCCAATCTTATGAATAACTTTATGGGGCCCATAGAAATTGGGTGCTAGCTTATAATACCCATAGATTTTTAGGGGAGATTGCTTATATGGCTAGAAGTTAAGAAAAAAAATATCACCTACTTGAAAAGTGTGCTCAAAATGGTGTTTATCCACCTATTATTTCATTTGATTTTGTGCTATATGAAGATTACCTCACAAGGTACTAAGGATTTGATCCTAAGTTCAGAGAATCATGTCAACCACTTGAACTGATGAACTATTAAGGGTGTATGGAAGGAACACTAGTGGTGTTTGACCATAGATTTCTTCATATGGAGTCATTTTCATTGAAGTGTGGTAGGAGGTATTTGTAGCACCATTTGCTAAGAGGGAGCTAATTTTCCCACTGATGTTGTTGTTCTGAGGTGAAGCAATGAAGGAAATTTTCCAAGCATATGTTGATAATTTTAGTCTAGCCATTTGTTTGTGGAAGATACCTGAAACTCATCTTCAATTGCATGCCAGTGTGCCAAAGTAGTTCTATCCAAAAATGGCTAATTAACTTTACATCATGATCTGAGATAATGGATGAAATAATGTCATGAAGACATAAAATTAGGTTCAATAAAATTTGTGTGACTATGGAGTGGTATAAGGATGGTTGAGGGCACAAAAATGACTATATTTGGAGAGGTGATCAACCACAACCAAGATCACCATTTTCCCTCTAGATTTTGGGGCCCCCTCAATGAAATCCAAATAAATATCTATCCAAATCCTTGTAGGGATGGGCAAGGGTTTGAACAACCCAAGGATGAGCATTGTTTCACCCTTGTTGCATTGGTAGGTATCACATTTAGTCACCATCTATTGAATTTCCATTTTTATTCCCTTCCAAAAGAAGTTACATCATGCCCTCTCATAAAGTTTGAGAAACCCTAGGTTTCCTATGAATGGAGAAGCATGGAGTTCATATACTATATCCTACTAAATATCTATGCTCTAAGGAAGCACAAGATGACCCTTGTGTCATAAGAAAGTAACATCCCATGAATAATGTAGTACAATCAAGGGATTAGTAGTAAACTATTGAATGATTGGAGATAATGAGGAGTTATTGACATAACCTTGTTGTATATTGTCTAAATATTTTGGAATAGGCATAGAAATAGTTGAAAGGGAAGCTTGGTTTATAAATTTGTGAGATAGAGCATCAGTCATAATATTGTCCTTACCCTTCTTGTAAGTGATCTCATAGTCATAACCCATGATTATGCTAACCCATTTTTATTGTGATGGGGTAGAGACCTATTATTATAATAGATATTTTAGACTCTGGTGATTATTTTTTATGTAAAAAATATTTCCCAGTAGGTATGGCTACCACTTCTGTACTGCATGAAAAATGACCATCATTTCTTTCTCATAAGTAGATAGTACTAAATTCTTGCCAAAAAGGGATTTGATAGTGAATAAAATGAGGAGTATTTATTATAGGAGAATAACATGAGGTCTATTTCCCCAATCATCACTCTCAATAGTGAAAGTCTTGGAAAAAATGACATAGCTAGAATAAGTGTAGTACACATAGCTTATTTCAATTTTTAAAATTCACACTCAGCAATTTGTGTCCAAGTAAAAGTAATATTTTTAAATATTATTGTAAGTGGAGATAAAATCTTCCCATAATCCTTGAAAAACTTTTGATAGTATCTGGTCAACCCTAAAAAACCATGGAGGCTCTTGAGTGTCTAAGGATTTGGCCAATTTGTCATGGTAGCTATTTTTTCAAGATCCACCCAAACCCCTTATGTTGAAATAATATGCCTAAGATACTCCACTTTGTCTTATCCAAAATTACATTTGGACTATTTTTCACAAAGATGATCATCATAGAGAATTTGTAGTGCAAGCTCTAGATGTTGGACACTCTCAAACCATGTTTTACTATAGATGAGGATATCATCGAAGAAAAACAAAATGAATTGCCATAGGTAGGGATATAATATTATATTCATTAATGCCTATAATTTTGGAGGAGTATTGATGAGACCAAATGAAATGACCATAAACTCATAATGGCCATCATGTGTGTAAAATGTTGTCTTAGGGATATCATCCTCATGAAGCCAGATCTAGTGATATCCAGAGTGAAGATCCAACTTGGAGAAAAAATGAGCACCATGAATCTCATCAAGAAGATAATCAATAACAAAGATAGGGAATTTATCTTTGATTTTGAGGTGATTAAGTGCACACATAAATGAATGTAGAGGTGTCATGACCCATCTTTTTTCTAAACAAACAGAATTGGGGGAGAATATGGGTTGGTACTAAGGTCAATAATGCATTCCTTTAGTAAGTCTGAAATGAGCATCTTGATCTTGATCTTTTACTAAAATGGGTAGAAATAAGTCTTAATTTTAGGAGGAAAACTTATAAGAAGGCGATAAATATGATGGTAAGACACAATAACAATTTTTTTTTGCAATGGATAGGAAAACTAACACATTTAGTATAGAATGCTTTGAATTTAGGAAAAAAATAGAAGTGGTAAAGGGGATTTTAATAATTTTTTTGCATAGAGGAAGTATGATTGATGAAGGTGAGGGAAATTTTAGGAGTGAAAATGGAAAAAATGGAAAATTGGTCAAAGAGGGACAAAGAAGTCAAGATGATGTATACATTTGAAACATTTTGAGGCAAATGGACAAAAATAGAAGTTATTGCAAAACCCCAAAAAAAGTAAATTTGAGATTTATGGGAATTAGGAGTTAAATTGGGATATGGGACCTCAAGGAATAAATTTAGGGAATGTAATTTTAGGTGTTTGAATAAATTTTGAGGATCAACAAGGCTATAGAAAGAGAGAAATTACAAAAAATTGAAAAAAATTTCTATTTTTTATTTCTCATTTATGTTTTCTATCTGGTGGTAAGTCCTCTAAGAGTCTAATGATACTCCAAAAATGGTTTACAGATTCTTATTTATATCAAATATCTCCTTACAAGTCCTCTGATAGTTTGTGGATAATCTGTTGATTGATTATTTTGAGTCTACTAGAAATATTCTAAAACTAATAGAAATGGGCCCCAAGTTCAATGGTTGCCTAAGGGTTTTAAGAATACCACTCTGGCCACCAATGTTGTCTAAGCATGTATCACTCTACAAAAACAATTTAGCCATATATTTACCTCTATGTGACATCTCTTGGTTTTCCTCACAAATGGGAACTAAATCAGGAAGGGGTCATTGCCCATTTCGCTAGCAAGTCCTCTGAATGGGCCAACCACTTTGGGGTTATTGTGGTACTCCTCACAATGAGTTTTAGGGATTTCAATCAAACATTTCCCATAGTTATGTAGTCAGGTTTTTACCCTAATCTAAAATAGATTATTGTGTTACAGGAAAATACTTAAATAGATTATACAATAGAACATAGCTATTTCAAAAAATATATTATGCAGAAGAACATAATGAAAAATTTTAATAGGAGAAAAAAATTAGCACTAGAAAGTGCCATTATACCATATGAGAGGATCCTCTTGCAATAATTAATAAAAATTCATAAAATTAAAATTATTAGTAGCATGTATTGAATTTGATAGAACACTTGAAAAGATTAAATTTAATGTAGGGCACTTTTAGGGGGAAACCTCAATAAAATAATATTTTGGATACCTTAATTGGCCTCAACACTTATATATGAATTCTTATCTAAGCAAATACTCCTTCCCATGAATGTGGGAAAAGAAATGCTCACAAGATGACATACAAAGCATATGCATCCATAGAAACTACTAAACTAATAAAGTAAAGAGAAGAGATATCATGGGTTCATAACATGGAAATGTTAGGAGTTAAATAGATTAGAATAGGACGTAGGTGTAATAGGTAGAGTTTGTAGACAAAAATATGCCAGTGAACTAAATATTTTACTATCAAACCTTACAGACATGAGAGTGGATATCGATGAGGGATATAGTGCCATAGATATTAGATGAGATTCAATGAGGGATGACCAATATTGAATGGGAGAATATAGAGGACATGGGCATTGGAGGCATGAGTTACTACCAACACATACCTCAAGATGTGATGATGTTAATAGCATTCATTAAGAGATGGGATCCTATCATTAACACATTCATGATTTCAATAGGTGAGTTGATCATTTTACCTAAAGATATCTACAAGATCATGCAGCTACCCATATGGGGTGTGTTAATCTTCTACATTAAGAGTGACAATAGAGATGGGCAGATGGAGATCTTGTATGGAGATGAACATGAGTATGCAAGGTGGTACTCAGGGGGTTTCCACTACACAACATTATACCAAAAGGATAGGGATGTGATTTAGATATTCACTATGATAATGATAGTTGTCACCTATTACACTTTACCATATTTGAGAAATGGGAGGTTTTCATACTTGTCACTAGGGGTGATAATTGAGATGTTTTTGGGGCGCATAGTGTTTGTATGGGATCCTATGCTATTATTTCAGATTTACTGAGATCTTTGGGGATTTTATGCTCATAAGAGATATTGGATCAATGCCAACTTTATCTCGATTACTAGGATTATTGAGACCTATGGGGCTATCATGGGAGGGTTTTGTGTAGATGGATTTAAAGGTTGGATACATGAAGTGGAGAGGTGATTATGCCCTCTTAGGACTTGCAGGAGGGGAAAATGACATAGACTATTATAGGGACTGACTGGAAGCTTTGGTTATAGGAGATGACATTTAGAGACTATATGTCAAGTTTATAGGATGGCAATATTATGTGAGACATAACCTATCTTTTCAGAGCTATAGATGGATCTACAGAAGATGAGATCAAGAGATAGAACTCATTCCCTTTGATTTGGTAAAAAGGTAGTTTGGCCATGTTTAAGATATCCCTGGGGCATTCCTAAGGTATAGGAGGGAGGATGCAAAGTTTCCACTACTTGGTCCATAGCCAGTACATGAGTTCATTGATCATGAAGAGTTGTCTACAAGGACAGATATGGATGATAGAGGTGTTACAAATGGCTATCCTACATGGTACCATGAACACTATGCTAAAACTGACTTTAGAGGTGATGATGGTGGTCGATAACACATAGATGTTGATGTAGGGGGAGATGGTCAATAGGCTTAAATGCAAGGGGTTACCCTAGATATACATGTAGTGATTGTTTAGAAGGATTAGGCATGAGTGGCTCTAGTCATATCTCAAGCATCTTTGGTAGAAGCACATTTATCCTTGGTAATAACATAGGGTTAGCTATCCAATCTTATAGGAGAGAGAGATTAGGATATATTTCATCTATTAATGGTTATGTAGGAGAGATATTCTCTTTGGTAAGGAGGAGTACTAGTAGTTATGGGACCATTACATACTATCACAATGTAGAGATATGTAGTGATATTTTAGGAGCTATGGTATTATGAGGTCATAGTATTTAGGCATTTACCATATGAACCCTGATGGAGTGAGTATAGATAAAGTATGATTGGAGCAGCTAATAGGGTGACACCAGGTTAGTGGGACACAAGTACAAGAGGGCAGGATCTTGGAGGTAGTGGTGCCCTAGGGACTTAGATTTTTTATGAGACATTATATTATTGATGTACCATATGATTTTGATACCGACCTATGATCTGATGTAACAAGATGTATAGATATTTTGAGAGACATGTACACGATTATATATATGATTAGTATTTTGATATATATAGATATGATCATGGTTTATGATTTGTTACTCATGGTTATGATGTTCATGCTACTTATTTATGATATGTTATTGATATGGTTATGTTCATGATGGTTTATGTAGACTCATCTAGGTAGGCATGTGTTGTTATGGATCTGCTAATTTATATTTGTGATGAAACTAATATTGATAGACATTGTTTATGTGATTATGATATTTATGAATATGATAATTGAATTCATTTATAAGATGATCATGTTTATGATATTGATATGATTATGGTTAAGGTACTAGTTATGCTTGGGTGGACATGGTTATGATGTAATTATTATTATGGTTATGGATGATTATGATGATACTGATGATTATGTTCATGCTTAAATTATATGATTCTTCATATATATTTAGACATGGTGGATGATCATGTCTGAATGACTCATTTATTTTTGATGTATGATTAAACTATGGTAGATGTGATATATGGTTGATGTGATTGATCACTTGATGATGTGACGATTAGGCTCATGATAATGGTTTATAGATTTGATGTTATTTTATCATGGTTCTTGATGATTATGTTAATGATGTTGGTTTTGTTTATGATTTGATTATGGTTATGGTTATTTGATTAAAAACACATAGAGTAAACTTGATAACAAAACTAAATGTGAGAAATATAGGATAATCAAGAAACAAATTTTGAAATGAATGTATCAACCAGCAATGAAATAATAAAAACAAATTTTGGTTCTTATTCTTTAGCTAAGACTAAAATAAACTGAAGTTAGATCAGCTTAAAGAAAATAATCCCTTCGAATGCTTCACATTAGCATAACATTCGTTAGTTAGTTAAAAAAGTGTCTTGATCACATATTGTCAAGTAAGCTCAAAATCCCTTGTCTATAGAGTGTGTAAAGGGGAAATGGACAATAGTGAAACCTTATTGTGAGACTAACATGCCTCTTTTGTAGGTTACCAAAGAGCTATCATAAACAATTCCATGTCATATAATATGTAGACTGATCGATGTAGGAAGTCTACTTATGAACGTCAATTGCAGTTTCCAAATTATATTTATATTTTAAAATTTTTATAATAGTTCTTTTGATATATATATATATATATATATATATATATATATATATATTTAATTTGGAGAGGTTCGTAAAGCTGATAGATGTAGGAAACTTCCAAGAAATTGCTATGCATTTTACAAAAACTTTACTGATCCATCCTACAAGGGAGAGATCTAAGTTTGTGTGTTTTGTTTAAGTCTATTGATATATGTCCTTCAAGAGAGTAATCTACCTTATATTGAGAAATTTTGATATGTTTGTGTAGCTATCCTTCAAGGGACTATTCTATAAATGGTAAGAATGACCCTTAATTTTCTTTTGATGATTCTTTTGATTTGTTTGCTATTAATGACATAGACTTGCTTATATAGGCTAAGAGGCTAACCTTTATGCAGGTAAGACTAAAATCACAAGAAGGTTACTAACTGGTAGAAGAGGTTTAAGGTACAACAACCATGGTAATACACCCTATAAGGTATGAAAAGTACCATGAGAAATATGCCATGCATGGAGCCATAGTACCCATGTTTAATATTAGGCAAAGATTGTAATGGATAATCACATGATTAAGTTGTAGTCAGTTGTCCTTAGAATAAGGAGATGAATGTGGGTGAATACAAGGGATGAGCTTAAGTTAGATAAAATTATGATTTCAATCTCATTTAATAAAGGAAAGGATGTAGGTATGAAGCAATCAGGGCCTTAGGTTCCAATTTCACTTCAAGGGAGGATAATTGGTAAGCTCCTAATCCATACTTATGCATTGTGATATATGGTCTAAACCAATTGAAAGAAAACTTGCCTCACTTTTTTTCTTCATATTGGTGACATGTTGATTTTCCTTTATCACAAGGTCTCCAATATTGAATTTTCACACTTTAATATATTTGTTATAAGCAAGCTTGATTCATTCTTTATGGACACAAAGGTGTGTAAGCATGGCTAATTGATGTTCATCAAGTAGCTCAAGTTGGGATAAACATTCTTGATGATAATCACTCTAAGAGATAATATCTTTTAAGGATATGAAAAGAGAGGGAATTTAGACTTTGAGAGGTAAAACAACCTCTAATCCAAACATAAGGGAGAAAGGGGTAGCACCCATAGGGGTTATCCTGCTAGTAAGATATTCCCATAAGGTGAAAGGGATGTGTAAATGCCAATCCCAACTAGATACAATAACCATTTTAGTTATCATATTATTAAGATTTTTGTTAAGGCTTCCATTTATCCATTAACTTGTAGACAATAGGGCAATAACAAACTTAACTTGATACCAAATGCATAACAAAGACCTTGGAATTATTTATTGTCAAAATATTTGCCATTGTCAGTGATAATTTTATGAGGAACATTGAAACAATAGATGATGTGATGGTTGATAAAGTCAATAATATGATATGATTTTATTGAGACAAGATGAATAGCCTCTACCCATTTGCTAAAATATTCAGTTTTATTGATGATAAAATGATGTCACTATGAAGAATAGTGGTTAATTTCACTAATATGATTTAGACCCCATTATGAAAAGTGCCAAAAATATTTGGATACTCAAATACTATGGCTAGGTGCATGATGTAAATTAGAGTGTTGTTGACATTTGATACACTTTTTCACATAATCATATAAATCTTGGTTAAGGGTGAGCCAATAAGAGCCAAGGCAAATGATGCATTTGGTGATGGCCAAGTTAGTAAAGTGTCCCTACTAGATCCCATCATGAATTTAACTAATAGCAAGAGAGGCTTCATGAATACATAGGTAATGGAAAAGGAGACCATTAAAGCCACGTTTATAAATAATTCCCTCTAGTATGGTATAATTTGAGGTTATCTAAATTAATTCTCTTTGATCATTATTGGAAGGATTAGAAGGAATGATGGCAAGGTTGAGGTAATTAAAGGTCTACTAATACCAAAGGTCATGTTGGGTCTCCTCCACATTGAAGATGGTGGAACAGTCTAATTTGACATAAGAGGACTAGGTAATTTGATGGATAATGATAGATATCTTATAGTTAGAGGGTACATATGGGATTTGAGAAGTGAGGGAAGCCATCATATTGGTAAACTTGTTTTTAGATCATGGAGTGGTTTGGATATGGTAGTGTTCAAATGATGCTAAGAGTATGTCAGATAATTATTTATACTATTACAAAATGTCCTTCTTGCATTGATAATATGAATTGATTTGATTGACCATGAATTGAGATTCATCAAAAATGTTGATCATTTTGACTCCCAAGGATAACATAATTTAGAAGCCTATCACTAGGGCTTTGTACTCAACCATATTGTTAGTACATTTGAAATCTAGCTTGAAGGATAAAGGAAGAGGTTCACAACGAAGGGGGATAAGGATGATGATATATCCCCCACCACATTGACACTTTCATCCATTAAAGAACATGGTCACTTGATAGGTTAAGTTTGCTTGAGAGAGGGTTATGATGGACTCATCTAGATAGTCAAGATGAAGAGGTTGGCTATCTACTAATAGTGCTTTAGCCAATTGGTTAGCAATCAATTCCCATTTAATTAAATTTTATTAAAATAAATCAAGGTCAAACTTAGCTAAAATCATGATCCACTTGGCCATACATTGGTTTTGGTATGGCTTGGCATGTATATACTTTAGTGGGTCAATATTGGTTATGACATATGTCTTATGGTTGAGAAGGTAGTGGTGAATTTTAGTGGCTAAAAATACTAAGGATAGGCAAAGTATCTTAGTATGGGTGTACCAATTATTAATCTCTAAAAGTGTATGACTAATCTAGTAGAAAAATTTCTCTTTATTCTGCTCATCTTGATGAGCTAGCATTGCCCCTATGGAGTGGTTAGTGGTGGAAGTATAAAGGTAAAAGGTTGATCTTCCTTTAGAGGAATGAATATGCGTAGAGATAGAAGGTACTCTTTAAGTGAATCAAAGGCCTTCTGATAATCATTATTTCATTTAAAAGATACATCCTTATTTAGAAGGTGGTGAGAAGGTTGGCATTGATTTGAGATCTAAGAGATAAAGTAATGAACGGATTGGAGCTTCCCCTACAACATATGGAGTTTCATGAGCTGGGTAGGAGGCATGTCAAAGATTTCTTTGATTTTGGCAAGATCAACTTTGATTCCCTAAAGGGAGATGATAAATCAAAGGATCTTTACTAAAAATACCCTAAAGATACACTTCTTTAGATTAAGGTAGACATGGTAATAGATGATTCTTTCAAAGATAATCTTAAGAATGGCCCAATGATCTTTACAACATTTAGATTTTCCAATTAGGTCATCGACATAGTATTCTATGATTTTGTGAATAAGGTCATCAAAGATGTAGGACATGGATTATTGGTAGATTACACCAATGTTCTTAGTCCAAAGGGCATGACCCTATAGTATAATTATACCCTGATAATCTTGGTAGATTGGTAGATTTATGTTGGTAGATTTTAAGTTTTGTGTTAATCTTTAGGTGTAATTAGGATCTAATTATAACTTGATAATCTATCCATAAGAGATAACATCTCATGGCCATTTAGAATATCAAAAATATATTTAATGCTTGGTAAAATAAAGTCATCCTTTGGTAAAACAAGGTTAAGGTCACAAAATTCAATAGAAATGTGAAGTCCCCCTATGAATTTGGTGATAGGTATGATGTTTGAGACTCATTAGGGATAGTCAGTGGGTTGAATGAAATTTATGGACAAGAGAGGTTGAAGCTCTTCTTTGATGACAAGGGATATACAAGGGTGCATTCATCAATTTTTTTACCTAAATGGCTTGGCATCGTGGTTGGTGACTATATTATGTGTAGCAATGGAGGGATCGATTCCTAACATGTCACTATAAAACCAAGTAAATACTATGTTATGGTCTTGAAGGAAGGAGGGGAAGTCCCAAAGCTCCTCAAAATATAGAGATTGATCAATTCTAACAATACACACGTTATTTGGAGTGCCCAAGTTGATATACATGGTGGATTCATTTAACATGCTTGAAGTCTCAATGGGGAGAGATGTGTGGATAGAGGAATCTTTAGCACTAAAATAGTTGAGAATGGAATCATTATCCTGACACCAAATGGTATTAATAGTAGGAGAGTTGTCCATTACCATATCAAGGTGAGTCAGAGGAGTGGTTATAGTTTCCCTAGCCTTTTAATAAATGAAGGGTTCAAGGTTTATCATGTTGATTAAGAAAACATTAAGGGAGGTGATGTCAGAATCCTTAGTTGTTGATGGTAGAGTAGACGGTGAGGATGGGATTCCCATGTCAATAATGGTAATGGGAGGTGGGTTGGTTTGCTATTTAGGTGGGGTGAAACTAAGGCCATGATTTTCTTAAGGTTTTTAAGTTTTGATTAGATGTAACTCATGTGGCCTATGTTCATACTGACCTAGGCCAAATCCCTTGCAAGCACACCTATAAAGGTATGTCTAGGCAAACTCTAGTTTATCTAGATAGGAAAAACTAGAGGTGAATGGTCAAGGTTAAAAAGAGGTGCTGGAAGTGTTAAGGGGTTTATCAATTCCCCTATAGACGAGATTGGTTTTACAAGTTGAGGGCCCAAAAGGAACTATGATTTCAATATTGGGGTCATAATTGTGGTTTTGGTCAAGATTCCCATACTCTTGAGGAGTAGGAAAAGTGTCTAGTGTCAAAATCCAATACAGCCCCAATGAAATATGGGAAGGTTAATTCTAAAGGGTCCATTATGGGGTTTTGGGTAGAATGGATAGATGAACTAGTGGATGCTTTGGTGGTATAATAAGATGGGGTTTTATCTTTTAGTGGTGAAGGTTTGTTGTATGGGGGAAAGATAACATCATTGGGTTGGTACATCATTTTGCATGATATAAAAGGACTCAGGTTAGCTTGTATGGTAATAACTTGACCTTCATGTTAAAATTTGATTTATCAGTGTATGGTGGATGATACATAGCCCATAAAATAGATTAAAGGGCATCCTATCAAAATTTTATACTAGTGCTTACCTTCTACTATGTATAAGATCTCAAGAAGAGTGTGGGGTCCTAGATGAATGTGAAGTAAAAATATTCCTAGATTCATGGCCATGGTATCATTGAATGATTAGGGAACCACTAAAGTTTTTGACATAATTTTCTTGGGTAATTTGAGTTAGTTGCATGCATGAGAGGAGATAGTGTTGATGCTAGATCCCCCATCAATCATAACCCTCTTGATGTGGGTTTGGTTGATGTATGTGGTAAAGAAGAGGGGAGGATCTAGATCATCTAGATGAATGGAGGGTATTTTTGTATCCTTGAAGGTAACAAGGTTGGAAAGTTGAAGAGATTTGATAAAGGCTGCTAGAAATTGTGGGTCTTCTAGTTGGACCTCTATGGATTACAAGGCCTCTATCATCATTGAATGGTGATGGGATGAGGTATTGATTAGTTTATACAAACTCATCTTCACCAGTGTTTAGTGAAGTTATTTCAAAACTACTCAATGGATTGATTTAGAAGGGTTTGATTGAGGGGGACCTAAGATGGACACCTTAGGTTTGCTTGAAGGTAAAGGTGCTTGGTGTTGGATGGGTGGTTTAGTCATGGAAGAGGGATATGTCCATTGAATGGACACCTTTGATTTTCCCTTGTCCCTTGGTTGAGCTTGTGATCATGTGACCATATGGATGGTATGGATTTGGGAAAGAGTTAGGCTAGAAAAATGCTTAGGTTTTGCTTCACTCTAACATGAGAGTAGAGTATTAGGTAAGTATTTTTTTATGGTTCTTGGTTATTGGATTAGTGTTTGGATCATAAAAATCTCATTTGATAATAATTCATCTTCATTATACAGTCTATGGGCTAATACTTCAAGATATTTATAGTTATTTGTATTATGCCTAGGTGTCCTATGATATGAGCATATTAATTTTTCATTATACCAAGATGGTTTAGGACTATTTGGGTCGAATGGTTTGATAGGTGGTAAGGTTAATAAATATGATTTCAATAACCTATATAAGATGGTTGAGTAAGACTTTGAAAATGGTGGTAAAGGCATGGAGGTCTTAGGTTTAGTAGTTGAGGTGGAGACCCTTTCATGAGTGGGTTTGATCGTTAGATGTTTGGGTAAAGGAGCATTCTTGGTGGATGGTTTTGGTATGGAGTTCTTTGAGGTAAAATATGTTGGGGTAGATGTCTAAGAAGTAGATGGTTTTGTTATAGAAGGTTTGGTAAATTAAGGTGAGATTGAAAGTAGGAGTGATGGTGTAACCAAAAGTGGTGGTTGGATTTGGTTCTTATCTAGGATGGTTGGTTTCCTTACTAAGGTAGAAGGGTTAGGTCCCAAAATAGAAGGTAAAGTAGAAGGGGGAGGTAGAGTTTTGGTTTATGGAATATTGAGGTTCTTTCCTTCTTGATTAGTTTGGTTTAGGGTTTTTTTGATAGGTTTGGTGAAGTTAATTCCAATTTTGATGTGGGTTGAGTAAGGCCATGAATAGGTAATATTCCAAGGTTTTTAGTAGGCTTGGTTGGAATGGTAGAAGATGACTTGGTTATTTTAGGTGGAGTTAGTTTGGATAGTTTAGGTATGGTTTGGTTGATAGAGTTTTATAATGGATCATTTTTTGTGAAATCAGGTTTGATAATGGGAATAGAAGGTTAGGATGATGGTGGTATGGTTGGAGGTTATTTCTTGTTTTGGTAAGAAATATCGAGACAGTGCCAAAATATGGCACAATCTATGTTGGGTTGGCATAAGTACTCCATGTTTTGAACTAGTCTAAATAAGGGCTTATAGATGGGTTTGATCCCTTTGATACTCATATCAAAGGTAAAACCCATGGGTGAAGAGAGAGAAACGGTTACCTCATCCTTTTCCTCAATCAAAGTCTCTAAGGTTTGGGAAGATGAGTCTCATATGGGAGAGGCAAGTAGAGCGATCACTTCTTTAGGGTTGATTTCAAAAGGAAGTGTGAATTACTATATTATAGAGGAGGAAATAGTGGTAATGTCTTCTTCCTTTGGTATGCCTTCCAAAGGAGAGGCTGGTAGCTTAAATACCTCAATTGGTGGAGAAAATAGAGGATTGTTTCCTTGGTTTCATTTTCTAAAGGAATGGAGGGTGACTCCATTACCTCAATAAGTGGAGGGGAAAGAAATATGGTTTCATCAATGTCTTCCTTAGAAATGAGTTGAATAAGGACTACATTAATGGTATGGATTTTATGCTTATGAGAGGATTCCACTCTATTATTTACATTGTTCACAGAAGGGGAATGGTTTGGAAATGGCTTTCTAAAGATGTCAAGTTCCTGATTTGGGGGTGCATTAGGGTTATCTAACACAAGTTCCCCCTTATCAATGAGGTTTTATGTGATGTTATTAAAGGTATTACACCTACTAACATCATGTACAATGACATAGAGAAATTCACACAATTCATTCACCTTATACAAACTAGGTATAGGATGAGATGAATTGAATTATTGTGTAAGTTTGATTGATAGTAGTTGTATGATATTTGACTTCAATAACTTATCCAAGACTCAAGCATATGACTCCCCTAATGGATTAAATTACTTTCTATTGTTGTAATTTGGGTTTCTAATATTCTGATTGGAAGATTGTGAGGAGTTGGGTTTGTTAGCAATAGGTGGAGGAATGGTTTTTAAGACAACTACATTTGTGGTTCCCTTGTTTTTGGAGTTTGCCTTGGTTTGATTTTTAGGTTTGGAAGAGGGAGTCTCATTCAATTTAAAGGTGGAATTCTTGTTTCTCAATTTCAACTTCCCCTCATTAATGGATTTATTCTCTAATTTTTTTGCCATGGTGAAAGCTTCATCAAAGGTCTAAAAGATTTAAACCTATAAAGTAGAGGAAATGTGTTTAGCACAAGGCCACACAAAGAGTTTAATCAGCTTGGGTTGGGGAAAAGATAAATAGATTTGATTTATCAAGCTTCTCCAATCGGATACAAAGTCATCCATGGAATCATTGTCAAATTATTGAATGGAGTAGATATTGGTCATGTAAATTTTCTTAGAGATGTTTATGGAAAAGTGATCTAAGAAATTTTGAGCTAGTTAGGTAAAAGAAAAGAGGGAGTGCTTTATAATAGCACTGTACCAATCTACTATTGGACCTAATAGAGACATGTGAAAATTATGGAGAAAGGGAGCATCATCATAGGAAATCATACATCATGAATGCCTAAATGCTCTCAAATGTTATTGAGGGTCTTCTTTACTCTAAAACATTGAAAATTTTTTAAGTTCCCATTGAGGAGGATAAGATTGAATAGGATCTAATGGATGAATTGGCTCATTTTAAATTTAGTCATAAGATAAGAGGTTATGGGCACTAGAGATAGATGAATCTAAAGTAGTGATTTTATCTATTAACATTCTAACAAGGTCTGTTTGTGGTTGTGTACCCTCATAGTTGTAGGGTAGATTATGTTGGGTTTGGGTAGGTGTAACATATGGATATCTGGTGGGGGGTTGAGAAGTTACCACATATTGGTATGTGGACATGGGTGGTTGGGTGGAAGGTAGAGGTACATACCCTTATAAGTTAGGGATATAGCTTAGCTTTTATCTTATGGGTACCTATTAAGAGATTAACCTAGGTTGGGTAGGAGTTATGGTTGGGTTAGTAAATAGAGGGTAGGTGGTAACTTTGGTATTGATGGGTGGAAGGGTAGAAGGTATGGGTATCACTAAACTCTAGAATGGAGTGGAGGTAGGTGGGTTGGAAACAAATGGAATGGTGGTAACACTAGTAGAGGGTAATCCTATGGTGAGGCAAGTACATGTGCCCAAAGTTTGGATTAGTCCTATATTATGAGGGTTATTAGTTGGGTAAGAAGGTGCTTGGGTGTTGCTTAGTTGAGTGGGTTGGTTTTGGATGGTGGTATTGGTGGAGTTATTGGTAGAAGAGGATTTTTGGGTGACTAAAGGTTGGGTACATATGGTGCCAATAAAATTATCACCCATAAGTTGGAATGGCATGCCATACAGTGCTTCCACAGGCATAATTGAAGTAGGGGTATGGTAAGATATTGTGTTAAGGTAATGTTGGAGGGATATGGGGTTGTTATCCAAAAAGGTGGTGAAATCTACATCACCTCAAGGAATCATCCGAAGGATGCTAGGACTTCTAGAAGGATGGGGAGAACTATTTGCATTTGATATGTACTCCATGGATGAGGGAGAATAGGAAGATAAATGATTAGGAGGTGGATCCTAATTTACTTGGTTTTTTAGTTGTTGTATAGTTAAAACTATGTAGATAAGGAAAATAAGAAGATATAAGCAATCTCACAACTCAGACAAAGAGAAGAGAAAAAATTCATGGAAACACAACACACTAAATCACATTAAATCATAAGGTTCTTTTTAGTCTCTCTTGTGGCTTATGCCTTAAACTTTAAGAATTATGTGACTAAAGCTAGATTTTAGATCATGTACTACAAAATAAGTCTATGGTTGTTTTCAAGTTGTATTTAGGATCTCAAAAGGATCTATATTAGAAATTAGTATGTGGCTTTAAATTGGGGACTACCCCCTCACTTTACACACCATAGCAATAAGGGTCTTGGGTGCCTAACCAAGATATACTAGTTGCCAAAGATTATACTTAGCCAATGAACTTGGTTGGTTTTCCCCTTGGTGATGAAATATAGGTAGGATATCTAAGAAAGGTGACCGATAGGTGATGAAATCCTAGTAAGGTCTTATGTCAATGTTTTTATTCTTTATTAGATTTAAGTGGTTTCATCTTGTGTATGTGATAAGAGTGAATCTATGATTAATTCACTTGATTAATTAATCTAGGTGATCTAAAATAAACAAGAAAATAATGGATGTAGTCAATTTTAAGCCCAAGACGATATTTGGATTTTGTTGTATGAGAAAAAAGATAAGAAGATGAAGCACCTAGATGCAACTATGAACCCAAGAAAAGATTCAAGGTTCCTACCAAGCATGCCAGAATGTTTCACATAAATTTTTCTTTATTTTCTTATAATAAATCTATAAAACTTGAAATAAGGGTGAGTTTAGTAGAACCTATATTTAGTTTGTGCTTTGTGACCCAGACAGTTGTAAATAATCCTCTTTGGCTTGAGAGGAATGACCTCAAGATAAGAAAACACTAAATAAATGGTTGATTAGTTAGATAATGGGGTTGATTGCCTAGAAAAATAGATCTAAGAAGCACAAGCTTCTTTGGAGGCTATCAATCTACACTTTCAAGTAATCAAGTTCTAAAAAGAAAGATAAATTACTTGCATGAAAAATAGAAGGTACTGAAATCAAATACAATAAATACTTGAAAGAGATGAATTTGACTAATTATAAAAATAGATGATTAGATATAAATAATAAATAAATCATGCATGGTTTCAAAAAATATAGTGATGATCTATGCTTAGGAAAAAATTTAAAAAGAGGGATTTTGTTGGGGTTTTATAGGTGAAAATAGATTGCTATTGAAATTATCCCACAGTGACCATCGGTGGTTGGGTGAGAAGATCAATGGTTAGGTTGACCATTGGTGGTTGGGTAACTACTGGTGGTTAGGACATACTATCAGTGGTTAGGGTGATCATTGGTGGTTACTTTGGGTTTTGGTTTAGTGTAATAGGTTGGTTGATGAGGTTACATAATGGATTCTAGAAGGTGGGATGGAAGATAAAATAGAAAAACCAATTATTGAATCTGATAAAAGATACATACTTATCTCACTGGTTTGAATAATGTGGAGGTAATTGGTTAAGAAAATTGTTGGTGGAGTCTAGAACAATATCATTAGAGTAACGGTGTCTTGGCTTTGACTAATGAATTATGACACTTTAGATCTCTGACTTGGTTTTTAGAAGAATACCTACAAAAGTTCTAATACTAGAAGCTCTAGTAATTAATGATGATCTCTAACAATTGTTTCCCTTTTGGTGCCTTGTTTCTCTTGACTTTGGATCCCTTTCACCTCTTCCTCTTCTCTTTATATAGATGGAAGGGAGAGATGGAATAATAGGTTCAACAAGAGATTTAATAGGGTGTCTAAATTTGTCTTTAGCATGAATTTATTTGCACATGGATCAAATAAGCTAAATATAAAAAAATCAAGCTATAGTTAGCTAGAGTTAAACCTTAAGGTAGTTAAAAGGATGAACATAGGTAATTAGGCCTAATCGTCATTGGTTAGGGGTTGACCATCGATGGTTGATAGGTTAAAAGGGTAGAATTGTCAAATTTTAGTCATTTTTCCTTAGGTTTGGTGGTTGAGGTTTATTAAGTGGTCCTGAAGGGGTCCAAGAGTGGTATAGGGGTTAGTTCAACATCTATAACCATCATGTGTGATTTTTTAGTGTCTATAGTTTCTCATTTTGATATGAAATATTGTTAGGTAAAACATTGGTAGTGGAGGTACACATACTTGATTAATAAAAGTATAGTTTGAATTATTTGTACATGTAATCTGATGCTCCAATAACATGATATTTTCACTAAAAATTTGATTTTATTTTCTAACTCTACTATTAAATTGCATCTAGTGATGATCTTATCCTTTAAATCCTCACAAACACAAACCTTAAGTCTTACAGATTAAATATGTATGAATACACCCTAAAGAGGAGATGTGGTAGGTAGAGGTGTTTGAGGAAGGAAAGGTGGGTTACCTTAATTTGATACTATGGAATGGGAAACCTTGCCTCCTGGTATAGTGATATCATGGACCTAGTTAGAGTTAAATTATTTATCACAACTTTAAGGGTTAGGAGGAGGAGGAAGATATTTTTCTATCCATAGATTATGACACTAAAACCTAGAAAATTATTATTATAAAAAAAATCTAAACTCTAAAAAACCAAAAAATAAGTGAATATTAAAAATAAGGATACAAAATATAGAAAAAATTTTGGTTAGAGTTTGACAACATTTTAATTTTAAATAGGTTCACCAATATGTTTTATCAAAATTTAAATTTATGTGAAAACCCTATATGACAACACTACTACATAAAATTATGAGAATATTATAAAAATGATAATATTAACTAATTTTTTAATTTTTTATTATATAAATATACTAAAAATATAAGTGTACAACTAAAATAAAGAGTTAACTAGAAATTGTGCCCCCAAGAGGAATCAGGGTCTAAAACTTACATTGTAGAGAGGTGTGGTAACTAGAACTAGGATTCTAGAACTGGATCTAGTCGTAGACAATAGTTTTGGGAAGAATAAACTAGAGGATTATTCCTAATTTCCAATGTAGGGCACTCATGTCCACTTTTAGTGAGGAAATTAAGGTTTTTGGGTTCTTTATGCCTTCATCTTAGATCTTGTATGTAGTGCGGGAGCTTGCGATCACTTGTGGAGACCACTATGTGACTAATTTTCATTAAAAACCCCTAGTTCATTGGCATATTAAAACCAATTAAAATAAATGGTAAAAAGGGTTCAATGATTTAAATTGGGTGAGACTTAAACATCCCATGCATTTATCACTACCTACATACCAATAGTCTAAAGAGGGATCAAATTTCATGTAGTTCTCCCATGTTATAGTAGTGTGTTAATAATTGGTGCAATGTGCTATATATGGATTAAATATTTATGTTATTAGATACTTTAACCATGAATTTTGACTTGTGACATCTACTCAGACTTGAGATTTGGGCTAATGGGGATTATGAAATCAAAATTGGTAAAAATAGGTATTTCTCTCTCAATGTGATAGTGTGATTCTGTATTTTTTTAGTGTGGATGCCTCTTGTGTGCCAAATTTATTGAAAACTAATTATATAGTCATATCACTAAAAATCCTTCTAAGTATTCTTCTTTTGAACATAGTCTGACCTTCCTATATCTTTCAACTTTATAAGTTAGTAGTTATT
This sequence comes from Torreya grandis, assembly GCA_037957365.1. Classification (NCBI taxonomy): domain Eukaryota; kingdom Viridiplantae; phylum Streptophyta; class Pinopsida; order Cupressales; family Taxaceae; genus Torreya; species Torreya grandis. Next base: position 693,295 of record JARHVA010005002.1, read on the forward strand.
TGGCAGGAAGATAAGAGAGGGGAGAAGGACACAAGAATAGTGTGATCCTATCCCCTAGGGTACTCTTTTCCAATGGGATATTTTATCATGTTGAGTGTCAAGAAGTCCATAAAATATGCTTAAATTTGATAAAAATATGAATGAGTACATTATGGAGTCATTTATCAACTTATAAGAGTGTGCAAGATGGTCGAAAGTGATAAAAAAGGGACCTAAGATAGGTACAAATATAAGTGCAAAAAAGAGGGGTCACAAATCCATAATTTTATCTTAAATGTTAATTTATTGTGTATATATTTACAAGTGAGAACATTTAATTCCTTTGTATATAATATATTTCACCCTTATGTACACATAGTATCACATTTAGTGGAGAACTACATATGCTTGAGGCCTTATTTAGAGTATTGGATATGTAGGTAGTGTTCATTGACAAATGGGTCTTTGAGGTTAGTGAAAATTTCTGATCCAAGTAGTGCATTTTTGGCAAGATGAGATGACCTAAGTTAAATAACTAGGATTTAAGTTAAATATAATCATATAGGGCATGCACATTTAATCTATTTATATCTACACACACACACATCAATAGAAAGGTGAAAGAAATACCTAAAATGAATATGTGGTCACTTATAAATAACAAAAATGTTTTTTACCAAATATAATCATTTAGGCATGGATAGAAGCATCGACGCTAGTGTCCATAGGTTGATGGTAGTGTTTAGGCCTCTATAAATAATATTTCAAAAATATGATGATGGGATCATGAGCATCAGTATCATGTTTATACACCTAAACATCTTAGATATTCCTATGTATATATAAAAAATCTAAGTATTATCTATTGTTTATTTTTTAATTAAAAAAATATCAATTGGCATTATACTTTCTATGTTTGGTAAATTTCTAGATTCAGTATATGGTGTTATTTAAAATAATTTAATTGTATTGCTTTAAAGTAATTTTATTTATCCATTAAACATGATCAGGATATTTTGACCCTTTAATACTTACAAATACTAAACCAAATAGTAAAAAAGGGTTAAACATTTGGTGAACCCAACATCTATGTCTTCTATTGCAAACCCTAGATTACCCTACTATTTTTTTATTTTTTATTTTTAAACTATTAATATCCTAAAATTCATATTTGTATTTATTACAAAGGAATAAAGCATGCTCAATATGGATACATCTAGTAGTTATTTCATTATATGACACATAATGGCAATCATTATTTTTTATATGTCATACATGGTTAAATAAATAAGAACTATAATCAAATGAGGTCAAAACCCTGAGAGCCTTTAAAAAATGTATTATTAGAATAATTATTGTATTAATCATATTTAGCTTATTGTTTTGTGTGATTATTTTATTTTTACCATATTCATTTTTTTGTTTCAGGGATATGTCTATAATTACTTCCCATTGTGTGTTTGTTATACCAACTTCCTTTTTTATAGGAGCATTTTACTTGATTATATATTAGGCTATCTTTTGGTAATCTAATACCATGTATTATTTTGTCTTGATTCCTATTTTAAACTAATTATATATGGTTTCATATCTCATGGTTCAGGAATCTTGGGAGAGGATCTTATAAGGGAGTTAGTAGAGAAGAGATCTCATTAGGAAAGAGCACCTTGTAGAGATTCTCTCTTAGAAAAAGAACATCACAATTTGTAGTACTAAATCCAAGAAAAACAAGGTGTTTTTGATGTTGGTGAGGTATTTTTATGTTGTATTCCATGATAAAAGGCATTTTTGTGAAGGAGTGTTTTTTTGTGAGCAAGAAAGACATTTGTTTAGTGTTTGGACACTTCATTAAGCTCCCTAGAGAGAAGCATCCCAAGGAAAGTTAAAAAATGATTCATTCTAATAAAAATAATAAAAATATATCTAATTTTATGTATTTTTACTAATATTTAGCTCAAAAATGGCACCAAGAGAGAAGGAAAACACTTCTATTCAATTGTTTGTTGTTCTAAGTTTATTTGGTTATGTGGCACCATTCCAAAGCTTATTTTTTTAATGATAAAAGAAGATGCCACTTTCAAACCCATAGATATTAAAATTCATCAATAGGAGTTGAAACAAGATTACAAATACTAAAATGTATATCAACCTAGTAAGGAGGCATGGTAGAGAGGCCAAAGCACCATATGCAAAGTTGAATGCCATTTTTTAAATCCATGTACTAGAATCCTTTTGATTGGACAATATTCTTATGTAAAATTTATCCTAATTTCTCCAAAATAAATGAATTTAGGTTTTCATGGTTTATTAAATTGGTGAATAAATCATTTTAAAAATTAGACAATTTAATTTTTGCCTAAAAAGTCATGATTAATTTTGTTGGGAACAAACTATAAATCAAAATCTTCTAAAAATTTTCCTAGATTTAAAACTTTTTGTCCTCTTCTACATGTAAAAGGAATTTTTTAGAATGGAGTTTTAAAACTTAAGATTTAGTCATTTTTGTCTTTTGATAACATTTTTTAAAAATATATAAACTTTAAATCATCACAAAATTTAAAGCTTTTTTTGCTAAAAATTGGGAGCTTTATCTAGTTCTAGGTTAATTTTACTATCAAAAAAGAATCCTTGTAAAAGTCATCATAATTTTTTTGATTTAATTATTTTTTGTAAAACATTAGGTAAAAATGGGTAGTTTACAACATCTATTATTCTAGATTCTCAAAAACTAGATGGCAAAAATATTAGGTTATGTAGTCATAAGATACTTACAATAAGTGAGTATAGGAACACTTACTAGATTATTCTTATCAAAGAGTCTACAATAGTTGACCAACTAGATAACAATGACAAACATAATCATGTGGCCCTCATTTTATTGAAACTATCAATAGTATACAATTTAATTCTATAAGTTAGAAATGTTGATAATGCACTAGCTTTGTGGAAATACCATAAGATAAAATATCAGGGATTTAAAGCTGGTAAAAAATTTTACTTCAATTTTTTCTCATTTTCCACTAGGATGCAAAAAGGTGGTTCTATTTATAAGTATTTATTATAGTTGAAGGACATTTGTGATCAGTTTAAGGTAGTGGGAAAACCTATAGATGAGCAATAACTCATTAGCCTGTTATGCAAAATTGACCATATTCTTATGATTCTTTTGTAAAATCATTACACGTGATTATAAAAACATAGAAATTGGACTTTGAGAAGTTGTCAACTCTTTTCATAAAGAAATAAAAGAGGGAGGAAAAATCCATTACTTCAACATTAAAGCATACATAAAGTGCACTTATGGCATAGACACAAGGCATAGGTACTTCTACATATAAAAGAAAGTGTTTCTATTTTAATAAACTTGGTCATGTGAAGAAACATTTTCATAAGTGGTAATATGATTTGGAAAATTAGAGAAAGAAGTCACAAATTGTAAATGTGGAGAAAGAAGATGAATACAAGTCATTAGGTGAGTTTACATTTATGTCAACATAGGATCAGTCAATGAGTAAATAATATGTTATTTTGACTTAGGTGCATCAAGAAACTAAACATGTCATAAAGACTGGTATGTAAAATTTATTGAAGATGATAGTTGCAATGAATCAATTTCCTTAGGTGTTGGTTTGGTTCACTATGTGAAATGGTATGAAAATGTTCATATTTTTTTAATTATGTTAGTTACACTTTTCAAAATGCTTGATTTGTTCCTAAAATTAAGAAAAATATTATTTCCATAAGTGAAATAACTAAGAATCCTAACCTTTGTGTGGAGTTTAAAGTAAACAAATGTACAATAATCTTCATGCAAATAAAGTCATTGCTATTATTATTGGTAACAAGGGACTATATAAGTTGGTTGATCCAAAAATAGAAAAATAACATGCATTAGAAGTAGTTGAAAGCACTAGTGAGATATGGCATAAGAGTTTTGGTCACCTCGGTTATGAGAATTTTCATACATTAAGTCATACTAACATGGTGAATGGAATGTCTTCCATTCTAAACAATCATAATGTATGTTTTGGATGTCAAATAGATAAACCAATTTTAACTTCATCTGACATTGGTAAAGAATAAAGATCTAATCATGCATTGGATTTGGTACATGTGGGTTTACATGATCCAATACAAATGTCTTCAATATCAAGAACTTTGTATTATTTATTGTTAATAGATGTGTTTTTTTAGGAAAATGTGTGTTTACTTTCTACATATAAATTCAGAACGTTTCTTTAAATTTGTTTTTTTGAAAGCTATGGTAGAGAAACTGGAAGGAAAACATGTAAAATATATACTTCAAGGATATTTCATAGGTAAGTCTATAATTACTTCTCATTATGTGTTTGTTGTAACAAAATCCTTTTTTATGGATCTTATTACTTGTCTATATATTAGGCAATATTTTGCAAATCTAACACCACATATTGTTTTGGATTCACTCTTGTGTTGAACTAATTCTATATACTCATGCATACCACTTATTATTATAATGTTTATAATGAGATCCTACCTATCATCACTAGGCATTAAAGTAAGTGCATGAAACAACCATTTTATCCATACACTAATACAACCCACTCTAATGATGTTATTGATAAACTTTCAATTCTAGATTTATTACACAAGTCTTCCCATTCCAAAGATATTATCTTGGATACATTATATATGACCTCAAGGACCCCATTATTAATGAATGTTGATTACATAGATAATATTCCAAATAGGGCCTTTAACATATGTGGTTCTCCCTTAATTTTGGGATTATGTGAGTGATTTATCATTTTTATAACATAGATTGTTACTTTTTAGACATTGCCATGATAAATGTCATGTATCTTAGAGCTTGTTATGATAACATACTACAAACATCATAGATATATATACTTATATATGTTACTCATATATGATACATGATTCATACATAGATAATATAATTATCTTATCCTTATAAGTTGAGGTAACTACCAAATTCCATTCCCCTCACCTCAATAATCTTGAGACACTTTAGAGGTCCATATAACCTGTAAGTGAGCCAAAAATTGAAAATACGTATTCAAAACATTATACCAATAAGTGTCTTTTTTACCAATAAACATCATTTTGAGTCTTTCATGTCTATATTAGTTGACTCTTTGAGTAGTGAAATTAATATTAAATACCCTCAATAGACTTATAACTACTCCCCTTTTGCAGGTTGAGTTGGTAGTACCACTTAACTTTGAATTATTATACATTCCCTTGAGTCATAAAATTGAGATTTAATGAGCTCAAGAATAGGGTCATAATTACACTATTGGCATGTTGTTTTCATTGATGTCATTGAGTCTGCTGTTGGATCTTATCAATTCTAATTTTCAAAAATATGTATGATGGTCAAGTGAGCATTGAAGCATGGTTATGAGGCTCTAGGTATGCATGAGGTCAAGTGAGAATATGAAGGAAAGAGAAAATTTGAAGGAAAGAGATAATTTGAAGGAAACTAATGCCTTTTATATCAAGGTTGATGTAAATGTTTAGGTCAATTTGAATTTTTCAGTGTTATCATTGAAGGTTCTTGTGAAGGTATGATGACAAGTAGGTCTACAAAGAGTGTTATTATAAGTAAGACCAGTTGATAGTATGTGTTAAGAAATGTTTATGAGAATTGAAGGGATTTAGTTTTAAATATAATATTTAAATGGTTTTGAATTATATTTTATTATTACCATTGTTGACAAATTAATAGGTATCAGGTTTTTGAGGTCAAGTGCTTAAGTAGCCTAAGCCTAGTCATGTTATGAAGATACCTTATGAGATGGTATAAGAATGGTGGATTGGTGAGATAAATGAACATAGGAATGATTTATAGTATGAGGCTTATTGAGAATTAATATGAGGTATTCAAGCATTCATGAGAGTCTCAAGGTGAACCTACAAGGGTAGGATCTATAGATGAAGTCTAAAACTAAACCACTTCTAGGCCTTACCTGGTCTAATAAGGTATCATAATATATTATCAAAGCATGTGAAGTATGTATGGAAGTGATTAATAATGATATATGTTACTTTAGTATGTGAGTATGGTGGATAGTGCATGGAAAGAGGCATGAAGGTCAGTTTTAAGGCCTAATTTGATTTGTAGGTCAGGGTCTAGAGAGTAAAGAGAGAGTGTACGTGTGTAGCCTAATTAGGGGTCATGATCAGATTTAAAGATTTTTGAGCTCATGTAATAATTTTAATATTTTAATTATTTTATTTAAGTTTTTCCTTGTAATTTGAGGTCATAACATGAAGGACAATGCATGAAAATTTATTTAGAGATCTCTCGAGTGCTTAGAATAAAGGGTTCTCAACCTGACAAGTATTTCCTTATGCTCATTGGCTCTTAAAATATTTGAATGGTAACATAATATTTTAATGGTAGATTAATAAGGTTCATAACTATAAATTCTATGAATTTTTGTTTGGATTAATGGGCTATGCTTTATGAACAAATGTTAAGAATGGAAATAGGTTTAAAACCCTCTTAGAACCCTAATAGGGACCCAATGTTAAAGATATTAATCAAAAATTCCAAAAAATTATTGGCATGATTAGGTAAAATATTTAAGGTTATATTAAACTCTCCTAAGTACCTTTGAGTGTGATTGAGTTGTCAAGTGTATGAGTAGACCCTATAAAAAGTGCTAATTTCTCAAAGATTTATTGTAGAAATTAGAGTTGACCAAGTAAAAGTGTGGAAATAGATGGAAGATGAATCTTGAGACTAATTTTTCAAGTGAATGAATGTTTATATAGATATTATATCCCTCAAATGTGATAAAATGGTCATCCAAGTTAGCTAGTCACTAACAGGCCTAATGGTGGAAATAGTAAAAAACCAAACAATAATGAAAAGATGATTAGGAATGTGTTATAATGATAGAGTGATGAAAAAAAGTGCATTATATATTTATTTTGGTACTATTATTTTCTACTCATTCTTTGTATAAATCTTAGAAGATAGGTATAGTGGTGAAAATGAAGAAGCCAAAATGGCTTGTCTGACTCAGTAAGAACTATGTGTAGTGAGGTCAACATATCAATTTATAAGACCAATATTTTCCACTAGAGAATATGATGTTTTCATTTAAATATGGTATATACATGTAATATGATAATTTTAATTAATTATAAGTCTTTTAAAGTGGTTTTATAGGTGTTGAAGTTTGATATCACCATGAGTGTGCTTTAAGGTAAACTGGCAGTTCTAAGTAAACAAGTTGTAGTAATGAGTTTGAGGATATATGACCTAAGTTGAATTATAAAATGCACATTTTTTTTTTGTGAATTTAAATACATTTTAATTCTTTTTAAAATATTTTAATTCAATGTAACAAGTTGAAATTTTGAAATCAAAATGGCTTGTCTAGTTGATGTAAGATTGTGTGAAATAAGATCAGAAGATCAGTCTACAAGACCAATGTTTGATATGATAGATTGTGGATTTTATGATTGAAGTTGTTATAAATATTTTATATAATATTTTTAATGTATTTATTAAAATTAAAATTATCCATTTAAGTGATGTATGTCAATTAGTTTCATAAATGGCTTTTAACAGTCCAGGCAGTTCTGAGTGAGCATCTTAAAGAGATGATTTTAGGTATTTTTTCCATAATTTGAAGTATTTAAATAATATGGTGATGATAATAATGTATTATAAAATATTTATATTCACCTATTTTATAATTTTTTATTTTATTAATTAAGTTTGATCTTCAAAATTGAAAACCATATTTTTGGTGTGATTAGGCCTAATAGGACTGAGTACTAATGAGGGGTTTCAAGTAGACTCAATTTATTTTAAAATGTCTTGTTGATAATATAATAAATTATTGAGGTTTAATTTTATTTTTATGTGATATGTTCCTACCATGTGTGGAGTTTAAAATTATTCCAAGGCAAAGTATAATGTGTTCTAAAATAGACATAATAGAATTAGGTCTCCATGAGATCTAAAAGTGAAATGAGGAATAACAGAGTTATGATAGACAAAAATTGACTTAATATTAATTTTAATATTTTTTATGATTTTTCCTAACACCTATCCAATGGATTACCTAAGAAGTTAAGGGTGAGTAGCTAACTAAGTAGCATATGAACAAGGAATGGTATATGTACAAGGCAACTTTAGGCCTATTTGTGTAAGAAGAGAGTATGTGAATGATATAACACATTATTGAGTATAATGTATTTTATAAAATAATATGAGTATATAGGATATATAATGAACATTTTATAGTGTTTCTACATATGAAGGGCAAGGTCATATGACCTGATCTATCTTGAAGAGATCTAGTTGAGCAAAGAAGCCTAGAAGGCAGTTTGAGATCAATAGAAGAATGAGAAGAGATAAAGAAGGTGATCATCATCTATTGTGTTAAAATAAATTTTTTCTTAGTGTTATAAAAAAAATTAGGTGTTTGAGTTTGTTCTAATTCATCTAATGGGTTGGTTCCTCCCTCTAAGTGGGTGTTTGTTAAAGCCTAGTTGAGTGGGTGTTTAAGTAGTTGGAATTGGTGCTCTACGTGGAATTGATGATTCACTAAAGATTGTTTTTTTTCTTATATGACTGTAGTCTATTTTAATATATCATTATTTTTCTTCCCCTTGAGGTTTTCCCACATATGTAATGTGTTATCTTGTTTCGTAATCTCGTATGGTTACATATGCTTTGCTAGATGTTCATGTTTATATGAATGGTTCATGCATTATTAAATAGAATTGAATGATTATTTTAAATACACTATTTCACCCACTCCCCTCCTCTATTGATTATGTTTCCAATATTTGGTATTATATCAAGTCCTTTAAAGTAGGCCTAATAGCCTAAAGGAGATCCTAAAAGCGAGGATGACTAGTCAGCAAGCTCAAGGCCAGTAAGGATCCATTATTAAATGGGAATAATTATGGTTTTTGGAGCATAAAAATTATTAAATATATAATATCAATGGTCCATGACATATGGTAGTCAATTGTGTATGGATACACTCCACCTCCAACACCACCAACTGATGCAATAGGCAAGAAGGAAAGTGAAAGCAATTCCAAGGAAATGAATGCCATTATATATCACCTATCATAGGTATATTTTGTGAAGGTTATGAACTATGAGTCATCCAAGGTAATATGGGTCAAGTTAAAGAATTTTTATGAAGGAGACACTAAGATGACTATGGCTAAATTTTAAACTCACAAAAGGTAGTTTTAAAGTTTGAGTATGAAGGAAGATGAGAGCATTGCATCGTACATGTTAAGGGTTGATGAAGTTATCAATGTCGTTATAAGACTAAGAGAAGAAGTGAAAGAGTCTATATTTATTCAAAATGTATTGAGATCACTAACTCCTAATTTTGATTCTAAGGTGTCTTTAGTAGAATAGATACAAGATTTGGACAAGCTAGATATAGATGGGCTTCATGGAATATTTATTGATTATGAGATGATAAAAAATGAAGGAATAGGTCCCAATAAATAAGTGTTATAGGATTAATTTACAACAATGGAGATGAGTTCTTTAGGATCTTCTCCAACAAAGCTACACAATGGGAACAACATCAAGTTGTGGGTATCCTATAGTGAGGTTGAACCTCCAAAGAGGGATGGTTACCTTAGATATATAACCTAAAGTAATATCTTGCTTGTAAAATGGATATAAATAGACAACAATTCATGAAAACATGTAAAATGAGGTGATGTATGAATGTTTTGAATGCTTATAGTTGCATAAGACACACTATGAGATACTTTTAAGATTTCTAATATCACTCCATTCAATATTTGATTAACTTTCACATAATTATTTCATAAAAAAGAACTGAATATCTATCAATATAGCATGGGAGGGTTGTTTTCCACTTCTAAACTTATCAACAAGCTATATATGTCACTTAGAATGACCTATGAGAGATACAAAAAGCTCAAGAAGGTGAGAGAAAATAAATAGAGATAAAGGAAATAAAATATTCACATAACCACATCAATGAATTCATAGAACACACTTGAATTCTACTTTAAAATGGATGAAATTAGTCTTTATTACATCAAATAGGTGTTACAGTACAAATCTTGGCATAGCTTAGACATGCTAAAAGCATAAGAGTCTTTTTTTATGAATTAATTAGAGATATATAGAAGAGGGGAAGAGAGAAAATGAAGTGAGTAAGTAAAAATAAATAAATGAGTCCCATTTTGATATGTACTCTATGCCATTATAAATTCCCTTTAAACTCATTCATTGATGTCCCTTCTAACATTTATTTCATAGTCACCATTTTGCCATTAGTCCAAGATCTAAATATAGGTTCACTATAGATGAAAACCAATTCCTTTATTGGTTTTCATATATTCATCATGAAAATCCATAGGTTTTGTTTTTTTTATTAGGAACAAGACATAAAACCTATGCCTTAGGGATTTTAAGAGGTCCAAGTGATCTCTAATGGCAATCTATTAATCTGTAGTGTCTGCTCTGGTAACATAGAATGTATTTGATCTAGAATTTATATGTTTGTTTGATTGGGTGGTAAGATCCTTTAATTCAACATGTCTACCTATGTATCATCTCCTTGGTCTACCTTTTTATCATTTCAAAACCTGACCATTGACATCTTGGACACTTTTCCTCATCCAGTGCCTGCCTAGGATTCGATCAAATTTTCTCTATTGATCTTCATGTTAGTTATTTTGACTTTGACCTTCATCAATACCATCAATATTTGATATATATTTTATATTTTACAACTTGGTATCCTTACATGAAATCTAAGTCCATTAACTTTGATGTTGATCCACACCATCGATCTGCTTATTCTCAATAGAAGTTCCATTTATTTTCTATTACACAACTAAATGTGCACTATCAATTTACCAAATAAAATTTGAACCTTTGATTATGATTTTGCACACTAAAATAAAATATAGGTCATCAATATTTTTTGGATTTCACCATAATTGATACAATTATCCTCATTTCATTCATTAATAGGATCCGTTAACCTTTTGACCTTGAGATCACCATAGATCATTGTTTGAATAATTGAACACATCATTGGATCTAATTTTGACTTATTGAGAATGTTGATAGTGTGTGTGTTATTTATCTATTTATTTTGACCAAAAAATTATTTGACACTTTGTGACCCCACATTTAATGTTAGGATTCTATTAAAGATTTTAAATTTAAATGGATAGTTCTTGTGCCTTTATTTTGATGTCCCCATGATGTTAAGATATTCTCATTCCCAATAGTCACATTAAAGGCTTTTCAAGACTAAATTACTGACTCATAAGACAAATTTATAAATGGTAAAGGTGACAATTTGGCCTGTGAGGTCAAAATTGTCAACATCTTGGTGAATCAACTAGGAAGCATGCCTGTTATGCCTGAGAACCTAGACCAGTTATTTGACTCTTGAACTTCTAATGGCAAATCTGATCCATTACTATAAGAAACATTTTGACATAAAATAATACAACCATTACACTAATATAAAGAAAAAAACACAAAAAATAGGAAACTAAAATAAACAAATAAATTTTGTAAACAAAAAACTTATTTGGGATAAAACATAAACTAACTATGTACAAGGAACCCAGATCTTCAACATCAATGTTTCAAATGTATTCCATTAACTAGGATAGGATGATCCTCACTATCCACCTTTACAAGTTGGAAGTAATTATGGGATTTTTAGCTAGATATTGTGTATGTACCACTCTAAAGAGAGTCAAACCTTGTATGCCTTATTTTTTCTTCTCTATCCTCATCTCACTTGAGTACAAAATCTCCTTCTTTGAAATTCCATGGAGAAGCTCTCTTGTCAAAGGCTCTCTTCACCTATGCTTGATGTATTTCCATGGCTAACATGGACTGATTTCTAACCTCTTCTAGATCCATAATTTTAACATATCTAACCTCCATTTTCTCATTTTCCAACAATTCTAGTTGATACATTAATTCTAAAGCAAGAAACTCAAGAGAAATAGGCAATCTTCCTTCCTTGCCATATACAACCTTGTATGGATAATTGGATATTAATATTTCATAGGTGATATTATAGCCCATAGATATGATTTCAACATGAGATGCCATGACCTCTGATTATTTACAATAGTCCTCCTTATGATCTTTAATAGGTTCTTATTTGTGGATTCAACAAGACCATTGCCTTGTTGATAGTAATTTGAGAAAGTGCTGAGATAAAAACCATGTTGAACAACCCATTGACTGATCTTAGCCCCCTTAAAGGCATAACATTATCAAAAACAATCATTTAAGGAACTAAAAATCTTGTAATCAAACCTTCATTAGAAATATAGAACATTAGATTCGTTTGCTTCTTTCAATTCTACTACTTTTATCCATCTAGTGAAGTAATCTATAGAAGTTAATGTCCATTTATGTCATGATATTGAAAGGAGATTAATGATACCAATAAATTCCAATCTCCATTAGATAAAGGGCTAATCCATTGTAATTAGTTAAAGAGGTAACACTGCAAGCCTTACTTTTCCTACAAACATAGCAAACTATTTTCACCTCCTAACCCATGCATGATAATCACTGAATATGTTATCCCAATAATATATAGCTCTTATGATCTTAAATTATATGGTATATGAATATTAGTGCCCTCCATAATGTCCATCATGGAATATTTCAAGTAATCTATGTGTTTGGCTTGGCTCTATACATCTTAGTAACATGCCATTAATATCTTTCTTGAAAAAAACACCACCAACAAGAATAAAAGGAATTGATTGTAATTTGAAATATATTCATTTTGAAGAAATTAAATGATAGGTATAAATACCATCTTGGAGATATATTACCAAATCATTAAACTAGCTGAATAGTGAGGTATGATCAGTTGCAGCCCCTTCATCATTTAACACCAAAACTAATTCATTAGACTCTTACAAGTCTTGGACTAGATGATCACAAAGTCCTTTGCCTCTAATCAGCTTTATGACCTTGATATCCACATTGTATTCCATTAATTTGGTTATCCAACCAGCTCTTTTCTCACTTATTTCTTTGTTCAAGAGGAAATCCTTGATACTTGGTTAGGAAACCATTAGGTGTATCTTAGTGTTAGATAAAAAGTATATAAATTTATTGAGAGACCTTATAACTAAAAGTACATGCTTTTCAACAAAAGAGTGCCTTTTTTTATATTTTTCTCAGCCTTGACTAAAAAATTCTATTGGATTCTTTAAATCCTCATGATTCTATTGCATAAGAATCATTTAAATGGTGTATATGTTAGCATAAGTGTACAAAATGAAATCCTTTGTGAAATCTAGGTTTATGAGTGTAAGAGAACTATCTATGGCTTTCTTGATCTCTTCAAAACTCTTTAATCCTTCCTCAGACCAACTAAAACTCTAATTCTTCTTTAGCATGACTGTAATTGGCTTAGCTAAAGTGGAAAAATCTGAGATATATCTTTTTATAAATTTGATTTTTACTAAGAAGCTTTGCAAGCCTTACTATGCTTGGGAAAGGAAAGTGCAAGAATTGAATATATCCTTTCAGGATCTATAGTCAAACCATATTTTGAAATCACATGCCCAAGAAGCTTAACTTCATGAACTAAGAAGATACACTTTTTGGGATTTAGAGACATTCCAAACTGCTTACACCTTTCAAACACTTGTTTGAGGTGAAAAATGTTCTTACTTGCATTCTTTGGGAATATTATTATGTCTTGTAAATAAACAAGTATGGATCTATTAATAAGGCCTTAGAATTCCATATCCATGGCTCTCTAAAAATCTATTCCAATATTGGATAAACCAAAGGTAATATTCTTATATGCAAATGTTCCCCAATTTTTATTAAAGGTTGTCTTCAATTGGTCCTCTTCTTTGACCAAAATCTGATTGTAATAACTATATATATCCAACAAATAAAATCTCCTTAAACCTATAACCAACTATAAAATTTGTTTCATAGATGGAAATGGATAGTGATATTTTAGGGAAGCCTTGTTAAAATCATAGATGTCTATATGGCAATAGATAGTGATATTTAAGGGAAGCCTTAATAAAATCATAGAAGTCAACACATAACATAATTTTACCAATATTATTCCATACAGGAATAAATTTATCCACCCAATTTGAGTGTTTGATTGGAAATATAATATTTGATTCTATGAGCTTATAAATCTTAGCTCTCATCAAAGGATCAAGCTTTGGATTGATAAGCCTTTATCTTTGTCTCACTGGTTTAGTTTCAACCTCTAACTCAATGATATGTTGAGATAGATTTGGATCAAATCCTTTGAGGTCACTATATTATCATGCAAAAACATCAAAAAATACTTTCACATAATTCAATGAAATCTTCTTTTTTTGAAGGAGTGCATACCTTACCCAACTTTAAGTTCTTACTAGCTACAATCTCCACATTGGCATAATGTTCCTCCTTTTTGACAAAGATGACTTTTATTTTCTCAAATTATCATAAACAATAAATATATTATCAATAATGACCAAACACTTGGGAAACTTATTTGTATTTAGTTGCACAATTTGGTCACCATACTACTACAAGAACTTTGATTTATTTCTTGAGTAAAACTCAACCTCTTATTATAATAATATGACAATTTTATTATCATCTTTAAACACTTTCTAATTATCATGGTTATCAGTAATATAAGGACTTACAATTACCTTAATGGATGACTAAGTCTTTTTAATTTTTATATCAACTAGGATATTAATTTTTGCCCCAATGGTATCCAATCTATCCACATGTTTGTTCTCACCTATTGGTATTGCCTAAATGTTGAAAGCCTAAATGTTAAAAGCCTAAAATTACTCAAGTAAGTCCCACACCCTATGATTATAATATCTAAGAAAAAAATTATTACATACATTGAAACCTCTTACTTGGTGAAATATGATTTCACTATCACCACAGACTTGCAAGGTGTTGAGTTTCATATTCCTAGCCCACTGCAAACCATTAAATATTGACTCATACTCTAAAACATTGTTTAAACAAACAAATTAGAAATTTAAAAAAAAAATACCTTTGATTTATTATATAAACCAAAATTATTACATCCATAGTACCATGCTTATTCTTTGATACATCAAAATATAATTGCCATGGACCATTATTGGGCCTATCATCTTTCATCACGACTAGAATTAGTGCATCATTCTCATGGAGGCCATGAATACCAAGTCCCTGTTCTTAAATTATATTTTAAGGGTAAATATAATGTAAATTAAAGGCACACTCATTGATTAATATATCTGGGGCTCCATCTAAAGGCGATTCAATTTCTACCCCACTAGCTTCTAGCACCTTTTTCGATATGACGTGTTCACAATATTGGATATATATGGTTCCAAATAGAAATGTGAAATAGGTTAAAAACATATTTTTACCTTAGTAACATAATTGGTTTTGAACATCAAATATTTATAATCAGTTGAGAAATATCCTCTAATCTTTGAGGTAAATCCCTTGATAGACACATGGCAAAGTAGGGACAAGTCACCACAACTACATCTTGTTGCATGGTAACATTGGGACAAGAATGTAATGTCAAATTCAGATCTTTAATAATGCATATTATATTTTTTGGTGACATATAAATATGTAACACTCCTATATTATTTGCTTCATAAACAAGACCAAGCTTATCTGTAATTTGTATAGGCATAATCATGTTACTAGCTCCACTATCCACCATACAATTATGAACTAAAGTGCTACCAACTATCAAATAAAGGTATAAAGAAAGTTTTTGTTTTATTTTACCTTAGTGTTGTCTTCCTTTACCATCTTGTTTACATACTATTCTTATTTCTCAGTTGGTTATCCTAAATTATTTAAGACAACACCTTCATTCTCAATTGGTTTTGGAGATACTTTGAGAGTTGAAATCTCTTAAATGAGAATATCCTTTTGTCTCGGAAAATATATGGAATCCCACATAATAATTATGAAATTATACTTCTTAATTTGATACATTTTACTGAATTAAGATCCACTAACCATTGTATGCACTTTCTGAAACACTGGTTACTCACAAACTAGAGGTACTTGATAGACCTTTTCAACCTTTATATTCTAACTTTTATGAAAAGTAGGGGAGATAAGTTGATCTTTAGTACTATTAAAAATAATATTAGGATTAATTAAATCATTAATCATATATTGAGCCTCATCAATTTCTCTTCTTTTATCTCTAGTTAGAGTTACAACTTGGCCATTTATATTTCTAGTCTCACCACATTGATTAAAAGTAACATGGTCATATATTTGTCGATTCACATTAATGAAATTAGGATGCCCTTGAAATTGTTGAGTCTTTCCTTGTTAGTCCAAACCTTGATTATTTGTATCCTTTAAGAGATAAGTCTTATTGTGTCATTTATGGCATGGTAATGTTTTGTGATAGTAATTCTTAGTTTTGAACATCTAATATGTTAGAGGGATGCCAACTTAAATCCTACATCAAGTTATTTTGAGGTGGTGTGGGAATAAAATCTTTTGAAGTGGAAGGTACATTAGAATCAAGAGATGTATATGGTTTAGCTTTAGTTATGGCTCCTCATGGTTAGTACGGTGGTCTATTTTCTCTAAACCCTTGATAAAGAGGTCTTTGATATCTAAATTTCTAATGCTCCTCATGGTTGGTACGGTGGTCTATTTTCTCTAAACCCTTGATAAAGAGGTCTTTGATATCTAAATTTCTAATAGGTGCTCTAGTTTTATTGTTGATAAGGCTTATTAACCTGATATTTTTGTCTCTTGAGTTGCACTATTTCATTCTCAAAAGATTATAACAAAATTTTCAATTCTCCAAGATCATTAGCTTGAGTATAAGGGGTTACAAGTTGATCTTTAGGGGACGGAATTGGAGCTTAAAATGCGATTTGAGGAACTTGATAAATTGGTATATACTTCAATTCTAGGAATATAAGCATAAGAGGCCTTGGAGAGAGTTTACCAACTTGTATCAAGCTATTCTTTGTTCTTACTTCAACCTCATAAACATTTGGTAAGGTAATACCACCCATTGACTATATCATCACACTAATATCAAAGTTAAGGGATTTAAAATAGTAATAGAAGGTATATTATATGGATGTTCTAATCAATGCAGGTATTTTGGTCCATGTCATTTAAAATCTAAGGTTAAAATTAGACATAAACTCATGATTAGTTATTTTTATGGTAGTCACATGTTTAACTAAAGATAGGTGGTCATATTTATCCTATAATTATTTGACTAAGGTTTTAACTTGTTCATCCCATGTAGTAATGAATTCAATGGGAGGTTTTTATACCACTGTAGTGCTTTTCCTTTGAAGTAATTAGCAAGTAGTCTAATGGTTATGCTATCTTGAATAACATTATGAACTGAACAAAGGTTGGTGACATCCTAGATGTGATTAATAGGAGTTATTCTATCTTATCCATATAATAATGGGATACTCTTAAGAGAAGCTACAAATATGTCAAGAAAATGGACTAAATTTAGTGAAATACATCTATTGAATGGAAAAAACACTTGATTTCTAATAGCCACTTGGGTAGTGGTAATTTCACTACTTAGGACAATAGGATAACTAGGACATGAATATTTATTATAAGGATATGTTTTATTCCTAATAAACCTTGATATTTTATATGAAGTAGAAATAAAATCAATGAATTTAAGAGGAATACCTTTTCTTGTTGACCTTGTACTAATATTTGGCATGAGAATATTACTCAAACGATGATATGAACTCTACAATCTTAAGAATCCTTAGCTTATAATAATGATGGGTATCTTTTTATACTAAAAATACTTCCCCTCAGTTCCAAAATTTAACTATACCAATGAGAAATGGTCCCACTAGGCATGTAAGAAACTATTGTAGGCTTAATTTTCACCCATGGAGATGAGTTCTTCAGGCTCTTCTCCAACTAAGCTACACAATGTGAATAACATTAATATGTGGGTATCCTATTTGTGAGGTTGAAGCCCTAAAGAGGGTTATCTCCCTTGGATATATCATCTAAACTAATCTCTTTCTTAGAAAAGGGAGAGAAATAGATAATAATTCATGAAAACATGTAGAATGAGGTGGTGCAACAATGTTTTGAATTCTTAAAATTGTATAAAACACACTATGATACACTTTTAAAACACTAATATTACTTCATTCACTATTTTATTATATTTCATGTAAGTATTTCAAAAAAAGGCAATAATTATCAATAAATCTATCATGCGATGGATATTATCCACTTCCAATCTTATCAACAAGCTATCTATGGCACTTAGAATGACATGTGAGAGCTAAAAAACACTTAATGAAGGTGAAAAGACTTAGACAAAGGCAAAGGAGATCAAAAAATTTCTCAACCACATAAATGAATTCATAGAAGAAACTTTAATTCCACTTTTAAATGGAGGAATTTAGTCTTTATTATGTCAAATAGGTGTTACAATACAAATCTTGGCATAACCTAAGCATGCTAAAAGCATAAGAGTCTCTTTTTTGTGATGAAGTAATGGCAGATATATAGAAGAGGATAAGAGAGAGGGAAGTGAGAAATTAGAAATCAATAAATGAGCCCCATCCTAATATGTCTTCTATGCCATCAGTCAGTCCCTTTAAACACATTTGTTGATGTCCCTTCTGACATTTATTTCATAGTCACCACTCTACCATTACTCTAAGCTCTAAATATAAGTTAAATATATATGAAAACCAATTATTTTATTGGTTTTCATATATTCATCATGAAAATTCATAGGATGGGGTTTCTTGATTAGAAATAAGATGTAAAACCTGCACCTTATGGATTTTGAGAGGTCTAGGTGAGCTTTAATGATGATATACCAATCTATAGTTTCTACTCTAGTAATGTAGATCATATTTGACCTTGTATTTATATGATTTCTTGGCTAGGTGGAAAGATTATTTGATCTAATGGATCCACCTATATGTCATCCCCTTAGGCTACATTTTTCTCATATCAAAACCTGACCATTGATGTCTTTGACACTTGTCCTCATCTAGTGCCTCCCTAAGATTTGATCAATTTTTTTCCATTGATCTTCATGAGAGTTATTTTGACTTTGACCTTCAACAATTCCATTCATTATTTTTCTATCTTTTATATTGTTTCACTTAGCAGCCTCACATATAATCTGAGTTCATTGATTTTAACTTTGATTCACACCATTAATCTAATTTTTCTTAGTTTAATGCACTCTATTGATTTGATATTGCATGGTTAAATGTGCACCATCGATCCTTGATATACCAGATCAAATGTAGACCATTGATATTATTTTTGCACATTATGATCAAATGTAAGCCATTGATATTTATTAGATTTTACCATGATTGAGACACTTATCCTCACCACATTTATTGTTAGGATTCATTGACCTTTTGACCTCAAGCTTGTCATTGATCTTCATTTACATGATTAAATGTATGTCATTGGATCTACTTTTGACTTATTTACCCTATTGATTGTCTGCATGTCATTGATCTATTGATCTTGATCAAGCAATGCTTTGACACTTGGTAATAATTCATTTAATGTCAAAATTTTGTTAAATATTTTAAAACCAAAGAGCTAGTTCTTTTGGATTTATTTTGATGTCCTCATGCATGTCCCACTCTACTAGATCATCTTTTAAATCCTATATCCTAAGATAGAAAACTCATCAAGATACTAAATTTGTAGGAAATGACCTTGTCATAAAATACATCATGATCATGTTTTTATTCAATCTTTATTAGCCTCCCAAGTTCATTTATTAAATACACAACCAAACTAATCTTGTCCATTCCTACATGACATGTTAAGACATTCTAGTTCTTAATAGTCACATTGAAGGATTTTTAAGACCAACTTATTGACTAACAAGACAAAGTTTTAAATGGTAGAGGTGACAATTTAACTTTTGAGGTCAAAATTATCAATAGGAAATACATTTCAAATTTGAGAAGAAGTCAAAATATAAGAAGGTCAAGGATGAGGTACATTTAGACATTGATGATGATGAACTGGTATTCATATTTTTGAGGAAATTAAGGTTTGGATCTGGTCAGTACAAGGGTATGTTGCTTTTCAAATGTTTTAATTATGGTAAGATTGGTCACTTTGCATCTAAGTTTCTTAATGAGGATAATACTAAGCATGATGAAGAACATGATGAACATCATGGTGATGATAAGAAGGTATATATGCCTTACAAAATAAAGAAATATTTTAGGAAGTATGAAGGTCAGAAAGGGTCATTCAATAATAAGAGAAGTTTATATACCCAAAAAGATAATAACTCATCTGATGTAAGTGACACAAGTATATATGCTAGTGATAATTAAATATTTAACATGAACATGACAAAAATGAAACCTTATTCATGTTTATAGAAACAAATCATGAGGATTTCTCAAAATGGAAAGGACTTATGGATAATGAAGAATTAGATGAAGAAGAGGCTAAAGTAAACCTTGAGGTAGAAATGTTGATTCATTAAGAGGATTTAAATTTATAAATAAATAATGATCATAAATTAAAGTCATTTTTTAAGGAATATGAAGAGAAAATTGGTTTGTTTGAGGAAATACTAAGTAACAAATTGAAGGAGTATGATGAGATCATCAATCAAATTGAAGCAAAAATGGTGATAGTCAATACTAGCTTAAAATCTAAAGAGGAAGAATGCACTAGGTATGGAAATGAAATGGAATCCTTAAAACCTAAGTTAAAATAAGCATCTATGAATTTTAACACCTTTATGATTTTTGAAGAAAAAACTAATGCTCTAGATAACATCTTGAATAGTCAGAATTGTATAAGTGATAAGAGAAGTCTTAGTTTCAAAGAAGACCAAGAAGAGGTATCCTAAGTAAAAGAGAAGGATAATAGATAAGAAGGTTAACATGAAAAGACCAATCATATATCCTAATGCTATAAGGTATGCAAATTAATTCAATGGTTGTTATTTTACATGTAATTAGTTTGGTCATAGAGCAAGAGAGTGTATAAGACCCTCTAAAAATAATTATGCATGGGATTATGAAAGGAATCATTAGTGAAGAGGTATAAATGAGGTTGTTTGATATAATTATCATAATGTGGTACATATTATAATATTCTATCCTAATATATTTAGAAGTCCATCAAGTTAAAACAAGAAGTTTGAATCCCATAAAGTGTAAGAGAGAAGGCAAATGAATGTGTGTAAACCAAAGATAGAAAGGCTGAGTGATGATAAATTTATAAGCCCAAGTGGACTATTTGATATGATAGAACATACTTCAAATGTGAAATCAAGTCAGTAATGTCGGATATCAACTCATATTGTTGATCAAATAGTTGATGAAGAGGTCAAGCCTAAGGTTTTAATCAAGCATAAAAGGATCCTAAAAGATATTCAAGTCTTGTGAGAGCATGAATATATTCGAATATTCTAAGTTTGTGTTTTTTTAATGTCATACAAAATTGGTGACTCCATTAGTCTTCATGGAGACTCTCTTTACTTAGTAGAAGCATGGTGGATGCTTCATCTAAGGGGTAACTTGGTAGCTCTGAGTTCTGTTGTAGTTTCTAAGAGTAGTTGCCAAAGAGGAAGAATGAGTTTTTCTATAAGTTATAGTATGTATGATCCTTTATCATTAATTTCAAAGGGGGAAAAATTTTAAGAAGGGATATTGACCAGATTTAGGGAGATGAGAGTGATCAAGAGTGATCAAATTGAAGAATGTTTTGCCATCAATGATAAAGGGGGAGTTTATTATAATGTTTTTTCATTGATGTCATTAATATTTTCATTTATTTCATTGAGGTTGTTTTTTAATCTTATGAGTTTTTATTATCACAAAGAGTTATGATGGTCAAATGAGCATTGAAGCATGGTTATGTGGCTCTAGGTCTACATGAGGTCAAAAGAGAATTTTAAGGCAAGATTGAATTTGAAGGTAATTAATGTATTTTATGTCAATTTTGATGTCAAGGTTGAGGTAAAATTGAATTTTTTAATGTGGCCATTGAATGTTATTGTGAAGGTATAATCATAATCAAGTCTATAAAGAGTGTTGTTGTAAGCAAGACTAGTTGACATTATGGGTTGTGACAAGTTTATGAGCATTGAAGGTATTTAGTATGAAATAGAATATTTTAGTGGTTTTTAATGTTATTTTATTATTTCAATTGTTGATAAATTCATAGGTAGTAGGTCTTTGAGGTCAAGTGCTTAAGTAGCCTATGCATAGTCATGTCATGAAGAGACATTGTGCTAAGGTATAAACATATGGTGCATTGGTGAGATAAGTGAACACATGAATGAGTGGTTTTATGAGGTTTAATTATCATGCATATGAGGAATTAGATCACTCATTAGAGTCTTAAGGTGAGCCTATAGGGGTAGGATCTACATATTAAGTCTAAAAATAGACCACTTTTAGACCCTGCCTAATCTAATGATGCATCATGATCTATTGTCAAATCATGTGTAGCATGTATGGTATTTATTAATCATGAGAGATGTTTATTTATTATGTTAGTAAGGTGAATATTTCTTGTAAACAAGCATAAATATCATTTGTAGGGCCTAAGTGAGTTGCAAGTCAAGATCTAGAGAGAAAAGAGAGAGAATGTGGCCTAATGAGGGGTCGTGAATAGATTTAAATATGTTTGAGCTCATATAAGAATTATCATAGGTGAATTATGTTTTTTCAAGTGTTTTAATGTTGTTTGAGTTCATATAATGAAGGATAAGGAATGAAAATTTGTTTGGAGGTCTCTCAAGTGCTCAGAATGAAGGGTTCTCAACCCGACAAACATGTTCTTATGCTCATTATCTCATCAAAAATTTATGTCAGAACCTAAGCTATTTATGTTTCATGAAGAAGGGTCCCATATAAAAATTATAGGCATTTATTTTTGAACTTAGGGGCTATGATTTATGAATGATTGTTAAGAATGGAAACAAGTTTAAACCCGCTTATAAACCTAATAAAGACTTGATGTTGAAGATGTTGATAAAAAGTGCCTAGAATGGATTGGTATGCTTAGGTAATCTATTGGAGGTTGTACTAGACTCTCCCAGTCACCTCTAGGTGTGATTGAGTTGTTAGGTTTGTGAGTATACCCTACAAAAAAGTGCTAATTTCTTAGAGATTTATTGTATCAATCAGATTTGAATAATTCAAAGTATAAAAATGGATGGAGGATGAATATTGAGACTCATTATTTATATCCATTAAGTTTTTTGGATAGTTTATATCCTTAATGTTTAATAAAATGGTCATCCAAGTTAGCGAGTTGCTAATAAGCCTAATGGTGGAAACACTAAAAAACCCAGGCAGTAGTGAGAATGTGATTAGGAATATGTTATCATGATAGAGTGATGAAACCAAGTGAATGCATATTTTGTTTCTTTAATATTATGTCCTATTAATTCTTGGTAAAAATAATTAAATTTAGGTATATTGGTTAAAATGAAGAGGCCAAAATGGCTTGTCTAACTTAGTGAGGACTGTGTGTATTTAGGTCAACAAATTGGTCTGTAAAACAAATAGTTACAACTAGCCCATATGATTTTTTTATTTAAATATAGTTTTGATATGTCATATGATCATATTAATTCATTTTAAGTCTTTTAAATTTTTCATACACATGTTGAAGGTCAATATCACCATGATTGTGCTTTAAGGTAAACTGACAGTTGTTAGTAAGCAAGTTACAATAATGAGTTTGAGGATATATGACATGAGTTTAAGTATATAATGCACATGGTGTTGTTTTTTGTGACATGAAATTCATTTTAATTGTTTTTTAAATATTTTAAGTCAGTGTAAGAGGGTGAAAAGTTGAATTCAATATGGCTTGTCTAGTTCATACAAGACTGTGTGAAATAAGATCAAAAGATTGATCTACAAGACTAATGTTTGACATTAGATATTGTGGTTTTTATGATTTAATTATTTTTGAATATATTATATAAGTTTTTAAATTTATTTAGGAACATTGAAAGTCTCCCTTCAAGTTTTGGATGTCAATTAGTCTCATAACTAGCTTTTTACAGTCCTACTGGTTTTGAGTGAGCATATTGAAGAGATGAGTTTAAGTCTTTTTTACATAATTTTAAGTGGTTAAATCATATTTTTATGAAATTTAGGTAATATATACTATATATATGTAATTTTTTATATCATTTTTGAGTGGCTTAAGTGACTTCAAGCTTCAGTATTGAAAGGTAGATTTCTGGTGTACACATGCCTAATATGACTGAGTACTAGTGAGGGGTTTGAACTAGTGATTTGTTGTAAAATGTATTTTTGATCATAGAATACATTATTGAGAGTATATTTAATTTATATATTTGTTGTAAAATGTATTTTTGATCATAGAATACATTATTTAGAGTATATTTAATTTTTATATCATATGTTCCTACCATGTGTGTAATTTAAACATGTTCCAAGGAAGGAAAATTATAATGTGTCCTAAAATAGACCTAATAGAATAAGGTCTCCATGAGATCTAAAATTGAAATGAGGACTAATAGAGTTATTATAGACCAAAAGGGACTCAATATTTGTTATAATAATGTTTATTAGTTGTCCTAAGACATCTTCCATGGCTGATATAAAAGGTTAAGGGTGAGTATCTGACTAAGTAGCATATGAAC
The DNA here is from genome assembly GCA_037957365.1 of Torreya grandis. NCBI lineage: Eukaryota > Viridiplantae > Streptophyta > Pinopsida > Cupressales > Taxaceae > Torreya > Torreya grandis. The sequence continues at coordinate 717,987 of JARHVA010005002.1, forward strand.
AAGGAATGGTTTATATATATAGTAGTTTTAGGCCTATTTGTGTAAGAAGTGTGTATGTGAATGATAAAACACATTATTTAGTATAAGGAGGTATTTTATACCATTATAAGAGTGTATAGGATCTGTAATGAATATTAGATAATGTGTACACATATGAAGGTCAAGGTCATATGACCTAATTTGTCTTAAAAAGACATAATTGAGTAAAGAAGCCTAGAAGGAAATTTGAGAGGGATAGAAGAATGATAAGAGATAAATAAGGTGATCATCATATGTTGTGTGAGAAAAAAGGTTTTATAAAGGTGATCAAAATTTTTAGGTGGCTTAGTTGGTTTTGATTCATCTAGGGGGTTGGTGCCTCCTTGCAAGTGGGTGTTTATCAAAGCTGACTTGAGTGGGTGTTTAACTAATTGGGGTTGGTGCTCCATGTGGAATTGGTGCTTAAATAAATATTGGTTTTTATATTATAATATTATAGTCCATTTTTATATATCAATGGGTTTTATTCCCTTTGAGGGTTTACCACATATGTAATGTATTATCTTGTATCATGATCTTGTATGGTTGCATATGCTTTGCTAGATGTTTATGTATGTATGAATGGTGTATATATGGTTAAGTGGTATTGAATGATTATTTATAAGACACTGATTCACCCCCCTCTCAATAATTTTTCTTCCAACATACACTCCAATTTTCATCTTCAAATATCTAAGGTTCAGTTTTGAACCTCTTTCAACTCCAATGCTTCATAGGGAGCATATTTACCAAAGTAACAAGGGGAAACATAGTTGCATCACCTCAAAGATGTACTCCTTCCTTTCTCACTTTACTTTTTAATAATTTAAATTATTCAATTTTATATTACATGCACTAATTTATACTATAACATGTTCTTTATTATAGGTCATACACAAATAATAAAACAATAGGGTTTAAACAATGCTAATGTGTGATGTACACAATAAAATACACATTTATTTCCTTTAACCTAATAATTTCATCCTTAAGAATTAATAGATTAAAGGCAGGGGAATGTATATAGTCAAATCTGATTATTTATATCATCTTAGTATTATACACTTAAAAAATACCAATCATGGCTTGCCCTTCAATTATAGACATTAATGTTGCCAAAAGGTTCACATTCACCATCTCATTGTGCCTAAATTATTATCTTATAGAACAACCCTATTATTAGGATGACCTAGATCAGTTATACACTACACCAATATTAAAATTTGATCTACATCCTTTAAGTTTACTTACATAGTTTCAAATAAAAATTATCCAACTAGACACTACCATCCATATAAGGACACTAAAATTGACACTAGTGTAAAAAATCCTTATCTACTGTATCTCCATTAAAATTCATCCAAATTGAAAATATTTATAAATGTATGTGTCTTCATATTTGTCTTATCTAACCCTTTCCTGAGATATTTTAAAAATGTGTGGTATAAATATAAATCAAATCCTACTCATTACTGATCTATAAAAATACCAAGCAAACACCTAGTCAAGGTCATTCAATCAAATGCACAACTAAATTATATTAACCAATTCTTCCCTCTTTTTATATTAGTCATAGGAGAAGTCATATTACAAGTCTAAAGCATTTTAAGAATATCCCATATATAGTAATTGTCAAATTATAAGGTAGACCATTGCATGAACTTAATTATAGTGTATTGGACCCTTTTACACACACAAACCCACATTTAGGGGAGAACCACATATGTTTTAGGCTCTCTTTAGAATATTGTTTAGGTAGGTAGTGATCATTGATAAAGGAATCCTTGAGGTTAGCTTGACTTCATGAGTTTAATAACCCATATTTGGCAAGTCGACATAGCTTAAGATGAAGAACCAGGGTTTTGACCTATATAAAGTCATATAAATCATGTGTGCATGATTCTGATGTATCAAAAAAGGTAACAAAAACCCATAACAAGCATAGGTGATCACTTCTAAATAAAATGAATAGTTAGTCCCTGATAAAAACATTGAGCCACAAATAGAACCCTTGATCCTAGTGTCCATAGGTTTATGGTAGTATCTAAACCTCCAAAAATAATATTTTTAGAACCTAATGATGGGATCCTAAACATTAGTTTCTATGTTTCTTGTACATATCATATCTACATATAAATCTAAAAACAAGATAAGTATTATGTATTCTTTGTGGTTCAATTAACAGATTAACAAATACAATTATAATTTATATATTTTATAATTATATAGATTAAATACATTGTGTTATGTGAATTAATTTAATCAGTCTACTTTATAATAGTCTTATTCATCCATTTTATTAGGCCATTCTAACCCTTTAACCATTGTGAATCCAAAATTAAAAAAATTAAGAAGTGTTAAACAAGAATATGCCACAACGAAATCCATCCGAAAACCATTTTAGAGAAGGCTTAACAGCTTCAAATTCTTCCCAAATATTTTTGGCCATAAAATGACCTTTTGTCATAATGGTAGGAATTATGATCAATGGAGTGTGCAAATGAGTGGTCTTCCAAATGATTTTACCATAAGGGGAACATGTATAAATTCATTGACTAATAAGGGTTTTCCATGCCTCACAACCTTAATTTTTATGAACCAACCATTTAAAATATAGTAAAATTCTTTGTCTAATTACATAAATGATGCCCATTCCTCATTTTCCATGGGGAAGGAAAAAAAATGTCCCAAGAAACTCTATGAAATCTTAGAGTTTGTTTACCATTATCCTAGATGAAATATATAAGCAAATATTATAGATTTACATATAAGGCTTAGAGGGGGACCAACTTAAGGAATAGTACACATGAATGACTATAGGGACCTTGTTATAAACTTGAAACTTACCCACTAGAGAGAGGGGTTTAAAGATCCAATAATAGATATTATTTTCCACTCTATCAATAACATACTACCATTGATATAAGGGAAAACTATCAAAATGAAAAGGAATACTATGAAATTTATATATGTATCCTTTCTATATCCATTTCCACAAATAATGATGGATCCATTCTAGCAAATTAATCATGCTCTATCTAAAACACTAGGTTTACCCCATTTTAGATTAGAACCTGAGGTTATAAAAAAATGTCTAGGCATCAACAGGGAATTTTTACTCATCGATAATTAGGAAGCTATCATCTATAAAATTCTCATTGATTAGATAATATTAATGATCAAGAATAAAAATGCACTTATAAACCCTTAATTTACTCTTTGAGTGAGAAGATAACAAAAGGTCTTAGTGGCCAATTGATATAAAATAGGGGTAAATGGGAAACCTTTTCTAATGGATGAATAAATATTAATGTTATTGTATTCTTTCAAATTCATGGTGAGAAAATCCCATGGTTTAGAGGATAAATTTTGAACTATCGACATAAAGAATTGGCCAAAACCCTGGGCCTTAATCATTACTATAATAAATATCCACTCTATCCAAGCATAATATTTTTAAAAAATAAAGCTTGATAAAGATGGTACTCTTTTGAAAGGGATGATCCCATTCTATTCCTTCAAAATGAAAATTTGTATTATCTATAATATATCTAATTTTGATTAATCATATTTTCTCTAGACTGATGATTGTAGAGAGGATATGGAAAAAGTGATTTCAAAGGGTTTGGTAATAATTGTATAGGATAAAATCAAAAGAGTGATTGAGAATAAATTGGTAATGATTTCTAGGTCACTAGACTCAGTATTAAATTTAATATTTCCTTCATTGATGATGGTTCCTAACTAATTACTTTCCAATGCTTATTTGTAAACCTTAAACAAGTTATGTCCCATAAATTTCTAGGTAGGTATATAAAATTCATAAGGAAAACCATCAATCCCTAATGTTTTTTTATAGGCCATTAATTGTACTATGTTAGAAAACTCATTAAGAGAGAGGGGGGGTCATAATTTTACTTATATGAAATTCTCAACTTGTGAGGAACCACATCCAAACATTCATGTAGTGTTTGTTCTCTCTCCATCAAATATTTTTGAGACTGGAACACTAATTTTTAGTGATCCAATAAAGTTGAGGAAATATTTGGTAGATTGGTGAGGTGCTAATCAATATTATTATTGGATTTTATTTGTTATTTAACTTTTTTATCCCTAATATACTTGAATAAATCCATCAAGTCATGGTTACTAGATATTAATCCAATGTAAATAACCCTAATTTATACCCCTATAACTATATGTCTATCTATTATTCTGATTTTGTGCTTGAACAAATCAATGGACTAAAGCTATGAGTTGAAAGGGTTATACTCAAGGAAGGTATAAACCCTATGGTATTAAATAATGAAAACATCATTGGCTAACTTATAATCTCATGAAATATTATTTCCATAGTGATGGAGGTAGGTAGAGTTTTAGTTGATCATGTCATTACACCACATAATATAGCTAGCAGTGTATGGTGGACATAGAGCTAAATTACACACAAGAGATGAGTTTGATGGTGCCCTCATGGATAATAAGGGACATATTCAATAATAATTTATTTCATGGGACTTTAATATGGCCCCCACCCCACTCCACTCTACAAGTGATGGGACTATGATCAAAGAGGACATTTTATAGATAAACAATGATATATTTCTTATCAAAACATAGAAGGAAAACACATGTTACTCATAAATCATCACATGGTCCAACTATTTGAGAATCTTATTGATGTTGAAATGGTAATTAGACCAAGTGAACCATGGTTTATTATTTAATGAACATAAATAAAATATTGGGTCCATTAAAACCCATTAATGTTTAATATAATACCACACTTCACATTTCCCAATGCATCATCTCATTAGGATGCTACCGACTTTGTACTCTAGACTCTTCATCATATTAAAGTAAAAAAAAATCAACCAAGTGGAACGGGTTATATTTTCATTGAGTCATATTCATAACCCCATTCTGTTAGGAACATCATTAGTGGTGTAAAAATTAAGAACTATTAAGGAATCACCATTAATATTATGTAATACCCAAATAACTTAATGTGACATATTTTTTCTCTAGGAAATAATAAATGGGATAATTTTATTGAAGCCAAAATACTAGATCCACCACATCCATCTTGAGGTTAATATGAATAGTGAGATACCTTATACCATATATTTTTTAGAGATAATTTTAGGACAAAACCAAAAATATTAACTTCTTACAAATAAATGAAATATAAAACACTGAATCATTGATAGTAAGTGCACGCAAAGAATTATTAGGATGACTTTATGAGGCCTCAAAAATTCCAAGAGAATATATTAAATTATATGATTCCTCTATGAATGATTATCCTTTCCCATATTACATAACATATTCTAAGCAAAACAATACAAATTGGTTTCTTAATAATGGTTGTTTGTTTGGAAAAATAAAATCCCCAAGTGAAATAGAGTGGAATTTATCCCCATTCACTTCCTATGGATAGTTTCCACCATTATGTGACATACTACACTAACATCACATGGTAATATTTTTAGTAGAGGGAGTCCAAGCATGACAATAAATTATAAGCACATGACTAACCTGAGATACTTGTATCTAATAGGTCTCAAGATCACTTTGAGATAGTGGAGGATGAATAGAAGGGGTGGTATTATTAACAATCTACATATTAAATTATTGAGTTTTGAAAAAATTAGAGAGTGAGGGGATCCCTTAGGGTGGTATAATGGTATTTATTTTATTATCCACCATGGTCCATCTATCACTCTTTTCAACCACCTTTGACTTTCCAAAATTTGCCTATTCGACATATCGATTAGAGTGAGCCATAAATTGGTAGTAAAAAATATTATTCTTGGATGCATGACATATAAAACATGTGTTTGTTATATGAATTATGTGACCTTATATGTGAAGTGTATCATCTCTACTTAAATACCAATGGACTCTTTTGATGCCTTTTTCAAATCAACATAAACATAAAAACACTTATTAGGGAATTTAAAGTAAAATTTATCAACTTAATGACAAATAATCCACCTTATGGGTTTAATAATATCACAATTTAATTCCCATATAGGAAGCAAATGATGTAGAAACATAACCCAAATAGGCACCTTAAGGGAGGCATGCTCAAAAACATTGAAATTACAAGCCTAAGGGGACATAATTGTGAGCGTATTCATAAATAAAAAGTAGCTCAACATAGAGATGAGATGCTTAATTTGAAAGGGTTAATTAAAGGATAATATAAAATACCCTTAATAAATTTACAAACACAAGTAACCTAAAAACCCAAGGGTTCCTAATGGTGATGAATCCAAGAATCGAGGAAACCCTCAGAGGGGGTAAAACTAACATAGTAAGTAATAAGAAAATTATTTTCATACTACATACACATAATATAAACCTCATAAAATTATTAAAAAACCATCAATATGGGGAGGGCTATCAAAATATTTACCTCATCATAAACTTTTGGGATGGATTTCTGAGCCCACTTAGGTGCCATCCTACCCAACATAAGAAAAAATGTTTGTGAAGAATTGGTCAAGATCCATTTAAAGATATGGAAAATTATAATAGGTTAAGATTAAAATATAATTAATTCATGATATTAATCTTGGATATCTTTTATAGGTAGTATGGAATTAGGGTGAGATAAGCTAACAAAATGCAAGACAAACAAGTAAACCCTGGCAGAGCAAGATTCTCTCATACATTTTATTTTCTCAAAATAAAACTTGAAAATATAAATTTTTAATTAAAAAACTCACATTTTATATTTTTTAAAAATATAAATCCATCAACAAATATCAAATTTATATGAAGAGTTAATATAAAATTCTAGGCTTGCCTGAAGCCTTTATAAATTTGAATTCAAAAACATAAAAATACATTAGAAATTAAAAATTCTCCACTACCGATATTTTTCAATATACATGCATAATCATTTTTTATAAAATACACATGGGATTTTAATAAACCCTAATCTATTTTTATAAAAGTATAAGTATGCATGTAAATATAAAAAACTTAGTGTGTAAAAAGGATACACAACTCAAATATATTTGAATTATAAATCCATATTTTAATTAAACCATAATATATATTTAATAGTATTGAGATAAATAATATTTTTAATATATGAAAGATATAAATAAGACAGCCCACTAAAATTAAATATTTTGGAATGACTATGTGTTTTTTTAGTTTTACATTTCAAATTGCCAACTATGATCCATCATTAGGATAAAGTGACTAAAAATAGGCATATGATGATTCCAAAGCTTTAGATTTAATTTTTATGGACTGTTAAAGAATAAAATCTATAATATAACCCATTTTATATATTTACTCACTCTACATGCTAAAACCCTTAAACAAATATCTTCCCATTAGCCTATATGTGTATATTTTTAGTAATCATAGAGAAATATTTCTAGAATCAGTTAACACATTGATACCATAAAAAATAGTAACTATAAATAACAATGCCAAAATTTAAACCCATGTAAATTTTCAAACATAATGAATACAAGACTAAATCCACACTAATTTTATGTTCAAATTTTAGACAACTAGAAAAAAAAATAGCATGCAAACAAATAATTGAAACTAGAGATATGGTACAATGCAATAGAGGCATTGAACAGAGAAAACAAAAACATATATATATATATATATATATATATATATATATATATATATATATATATATATATATATATATATATATATATATATATATATTTTAGAGAAGAAACATTGAATTAGTTAGATATTATATATAAATTGATTGTAAATTTGGAAACTAAAATGTAAGTGGTGGTTTTATCCATGAAACCAATGACATTTATTTCAATTATATTAAATATGGAAGCCATTAGAATTAAATATCATGAATATACTATTAAGAAATGCATTAAATTAAATTAAAATTTTAATTACAAAAATGGTATAACATGGTGGTTTAGAAACCTAATTTTAGTACAAGACCCTTTTTGTAGTATCTTTTACCCATTTTGCACACTTTTTCCACTTGTGACTATTTGGTTGGTTTTACGACATTTTCTACCCCAAAATACTCTCTTTTCAACCTTGATCCTTATAAATGTCTTCAACATATATCCGTATCAGATTTTGATACCTTTTTTATCTATCTTGTAAGTTACTTGCTCTCATTATGGCCATATATATCTGTAATAACATATTCAATGGTTATAGGTGTATTTTCGAATCTTTACTATGTATTTTTGGGATCTTTTCCACCTTGGCCTAATTTCCCACACCTGTGACTTTATATATTAAATTTGTATATGGTCGACCTTAGTTTATGTTATGTCCTAATGATTCCTATATATACAAATCATTCAAAATGATTTATAAGGTAGTATCCATGTGTGGAGTGAAGGGTTAATATTTTCCTACTTTCAAGTTAGATCCTTCATTGCAAAATTTATTGGTAGAATTGTAAGAGTCTTCCACCTTGATATTTCAATATTATTCAACCTAATGTGACATCATAAACCTGTATCAAAAAGGGTTTAGGAAAAAAATGATTTAGTTTCAACACACAATGAGTCAGGAGGAGGATAACCCATTACTCAAGATTCCATTTACAAGGCACAAATAAATACATTAGGTATGATTATAGTTTATGAGATATGTATCTATGAATCCCTTATAATTTATCAACCCATAACCTATTTTTTAATCTTCATAGTGTGCTTATGATAAGCTAGGTTAATATCTTAAAAGAAAACAAATTAAACATTTGGCACATGAATTAGTAAATGGAAGAGATGTGAATGTATGACATCAAACAACACACTAACACAAGAAAAATTATATTCCAAATTTAAACACAATATGGATTCATAAAAATATAACACATTTGGTAGAAATAAAGGAATTGAATATGTGGTGGTTGAATATGACTAGAGCATATTTAATGATAGGTTCATAGGCATTGAATTTTACCATGGTCATATTTGGCTATAGGTTGATAGGTACAAAATATTTTCTTCAATATTTTGGGTTCTAGATTATACATAGATATTAACCATCACTTTTAGACTATTGTTGCATTCTCAAAATCCCAATATTATGTCTACATGTGTTTATTTCAACACTTTCACTATTTCATTTAGTCCATTAATTGTCCATTTATTATTTTTATTCTTGCTTGCTATTTTTATCCATGAGGATGATTTAAATTATGTTTTTAAACTATAATCATCTTAGATATCCTTACGAAAAAAATAGATTCGATTTGCTTAATTACATGCACTAAAATATAAAACAAATTTATAAATTCCTTTATTCTTTGATTGCTTATAGATTAAAGGGTTTCCTCCTTAGGATTTCAATTATATATATTTTTATTTCATTGTTAAACTTTGAGCTCATATATTTCATTTTTTGAAACTTAGATTTGTACACAAATCATTCTATGTTTAAATTACATCCATATTTTTTAAATTAGTGCATAAACCTTATTCTTTTTATTGCATATATCATTTAAGTTTTTCCTAGGGTTTGATTCTACATTGTGAATTGTAATATTTATATTTACATCTTGTGTTTCATATTTGATTTTATGCTATTATTTATAAATTATCTATAGGGTTTTTAATATCATCAGTCTTATTAGTTTATGTGTATCTTTCAAACCCTATCTCACATATGTGTTTTATCTTGATTTAGATCAATACAATAAATATTAACCCTAATAAGATGAATTAATTAGAATAGTACATTAATTATGATTTTCACAATAAATATAAATATACATACTAAATATAGCATTGAGTATACAACAAGGGGTAATAGAACCGTTATCTTATTTGTCACACATATGTGAATCCTTGGTATTTGATATCTACACCTTATGAATGTGCCACCACTATGTACCTAATCTATCTTCTCCTATTTTATTTTTTTAGTTTTGATAAAATTAGTTAATAGAGAAATTTGATACTAACTTTGTGGTTTGAATTTATTATGTGTAGAGTGGATGATAATTTTCTTCTGGGATGATATGACTATATTTGTGATGTTTGATTATACCTTTATATTTTTATAAATTTGCATAAAATACACCTAAACATTAAAAAACGTAGTTTTGTAGAATTGTTTTGATATCAAATGGGTAGGTTTTGGGTGAAAGAGTTTATTTGGAATAACCTTGGTATATCCTTGTTGATAGACCAAGTGATGCACTAAATTTCTAATAGTCTAAATAATGTTCAAACTCAAATGTAGTTTTCATGTTAATGTGTGTGTGTGTGTGTGTGTGTGTGTGTGTGTGTGTGTGTGTGTGTGTGTGTGTGTGTGTGTGTGTGTGTGTTTAATTACTAATTCAAGTATAGATGTTTTTAATCCTATTTTCCCCATGGTATAGGCATAAAAATTTAAATTAACCTTGTAATCTTGAGGTTTAACTCTAATAACTTTTTAGGTGAAATATTTAATCTTGTCTATCTCTTAATAATGTAATTTAATTTTTTTTTAAATACTTTATTATATATATACATATATATATATGAGTCTCTAACATTGAATTAAAGACATAGTTGCATGAAAAATCTAATAAAAAATTTGAAACTATCCAAACAATGGTCATAATATTAAACGTGCCTAAAGTAAATTAAAATTGGGGTTAGTTCAATTCCATTATTTTTAGTCATTAATGATAGTCAATATCAACTATAAATATCACAACTAAGTTGATGATTAAAAGACTCAAAGGGTGACAGAGAGGGCCAAATATTTTTTTATATGTTGTGTGAAGATGTTCACGATAGGATAAGGGTGTCACTCCAAATAAAATTAATAATATGATTAAAATATTTTAACAAATGTCATAAGTACTTATTCAAGGTTTGATATATATACATGCAAAAGTTTCTTAAAAGTGTTATGAAACAAGGATTGTAAAAAATATTGGTATCTAACATATGATGTATAATTGTTTTTATTTAATTTTTAAAATTACATGAATGATTATGATTAAAATGCTTTTATGACTTCTATTTTTAACACTACTTCTAATAATGAAAATTATTATTATTATTATTATTATTATTATTATTATTATTATTATTATTATTATTATTATTATTATTATGACAATGAAGATTAAAAGTTAAGACAACTTAATTTCATCCCTAATATACCATGTGAAAATTAAAATTCTATAAATGACTTAGGTGTTGGTTGTATTTATTTTATTCCCCATGAGTATGGATTTCAAAACTTAATGTAAAAATAAATTACTAAGGAAATAAATGATGATTCATGTGTGAATGATGCAAATAATTAAAATTATTATACTTTACTCCTCCTTTGAATTCAAATATTTAAAATGATGCTTTGAATGACAATGCTTATGTTTCTACTCATTCCTTTTAATGAGCTCAATAATTTACCATTATTATCATTTTAAACTTACATTGTACACCTCTTATAATTAGTATATTCAAATATTTGAGTTACCTTTTGAAGTCTTTTTTAACATATAGCACTTGATAAATATGTTGCATATATGTTTTATGTTTTAAAATTCAAAAATTTTATTTATGAATAAAATAATGTCATTTATTATTATTGATATTTATGTTTTTTTATCGCTAATCTAAAAATTACATATTCTAATCCAATTGCAAGTAAAGATATGCATGTAGAAACTAGGCAAACTCAATCATAGAAACTAGCCAAAATGACCTATGAAAATTAAGAATACTAACCCATTAAAAAAAGGTAACCGGTAATAATAGAATAATTAATCCATATTGGAAGGGTAAGTATCCCATACCAATGGCTAGATCTAAAATTCTCATAGATTCACCTATATAAGGGGGCATCAAGGATGGCAATAACTTTGAATGCATGTTTTATAGTTAAATGATGGTATAGATCAAGTAAATTATACAATTTAAATGTTGTGGTGATTGATCATTATTAGGCAAAATTGGAATTGAATATAGATTGCATTTTCACAATTACTCCTTCATTAGACCATCACCCTTAAGTAG